>WURV02202084.1:0-11578 GCA_011762755.2 Epimenia babai
CGTGATGTCAGCGTCGGTTGCCGCGTGATGTCAGCGTCGGTTGCCGCGTGATGTCAGCGTCGGTTGCCGCGTGATGTCAGCGTCGGTTGCCGCGTGATGTATTTACGTACCATCAGGGAAAGAGAACGGTAGCGTTGTCTTCACCTCATCGTTACTGCTTGTCCCGGTGCCTGTCCCGGCACCCTCGGACCCAGGCCCAGTTGTGGCATCAGTCATCAACCGGGCTTCTTTCTCCTGAGTCACACCCACTTATAATAACTGTTAGTTGTATAGTTAGGTCAGCAGTAGACACTAACTGACCGTTCCATTCGTTGATTACTATGCCTATCAGTTCTTCGAGAGCGTTAGCCTGATAATGCCGCCCAGGAACCAAATAAGACCAGTTTATTTTATGTGTCTGGACACTATCCTGTTTGATTTAACGATTTAATTTGCATTAATAGTGAAGTTGGCCTAGCACCCACCATATATTTGATAATTACGACAATGTTCACAGAGAATTCCTGCAATCTTAACGACACATATTGCCCTGAGAAAGTATGGTTCTTGGTTTTCCTCATTTCCCTTAAAGCAGACCATGTCCGTCTCTCTTAAAGAAATACTAATGGTGTCGTGTGTTACGTTACTAAAACCTTGGTTGTCTTCTCAGCGAGTTTGTCGTCTTCTTCTTTGAATTTTTCCCTCATCGGGATGAGCTTTTGCTGGAGGTCGGGTGTACAAAGGTCAAACACATCGAGGGTCAGCGAAAACTTCACATCCTGACCAATAACAATGACCAATGACCATACTAGTGGACGGTCATAATGAAACAATGAAACTGTGGTCAATGTCACTTAAAAACCCACACAACTTACACAACTACTCCTCACTTGGGCTACGGTGAAAAATCCCAATACCATACACATCGTTCAGAAATTCCATCCATACTGTATACATGAGTGCTAGCGTGAGGTAAAATGCCAGATGACTTACTGCGATAGCATTGCCCGAATAAAAAATATAAAAATACTCCTCACTGAACAAAAGAGGCATTTTGAATACTGGTATAGTTACTATCAACAGCCAAATCCACTGCAGATTAAAACTGGAGCGAGCAGTAGAAAGTCCTACAAAGATACAGTGTCTAGGTGTCTGTGAATGAAAGAATGAAACGTAGTGTCAAGGCAGTCGTCTTCTGGTTGATGATGTTTAATAACTGAAACTGGATTTTAATGAACTGTGTCTGGCTAACCTTGAGGATTTTGGCGTTGACAGCTTCACGACCTTTATAGTAAAACCTCACAAACTGGATCGACAAGTAAGCTGGTAGTCGGTTCAACTTATTCTGTGAATACATACGAATATATACGAATAAAAATGGGATAACTGAGTGGATGAGTCGAATCCTGAAAAATACCAATAAATATTGTTTTTGTAACATTATTGAGACTCCTATAAGTTCGGTGAAATGTTTTTGTAGTAACACAACAAACCAAACGTAACAAGACTCGTTGGTGCCCTCTACGAAGCTAGGAAGCTGCATTTCTCGAAGAATTGTGGTAATTTGAATTAGGCGAGACCCACAAAGTGCTACCGTTAAATGTAGATTTATTAAACAATAGGTAAACGGGTGACAGATTTGATATGGAGTGGATCTGATACTTGACATGACAATTTGACCTACAATAGGTGCAGCTGTACTTACACTCTTCGTATAAATGGCATCGCGACCTAGCGTGTCGGAATACTTGGTAATGTGCTCTTCCAGTTTCTACAAAAGAGAAAGCGAATTCTCGATATCAAAATTTGACAGAGAGAGAACTGACGGGTCAAAATCAGCATTCGATGTCATTTCACGAAGGTTTCTCATGCTTATCTCCCATGGTTCTGTACTACAGCTATATAACCAATCTCACTCTACACAGCTAGTATATTTGTCACAGTATGCAACATGGAAACTCGTGGTGTTAATGTGCGACTTCAACTGTCTGACTAGAAGGATTCTGTGGTGGTTCCCCCACACCCCTCCGCCATAATAAACCATAGTGTTAACCACACTCAAACGGCCAATATCACACAAGGGTTCACCCTGGTTTTTTTTTACACTGTGTATACATATTAACAACACCTCAGTAGAAGCACTGAGAGGTAACACATTGTTGCTGTGGCTCGTGATGGTAATTGGATAGGTAAATATGTAAACACCAGCACCTCTTCGAGTTATACTGGTTGTAATAAATAGATTTGTTGGGGCGACACATTCTTCCATATAATTATATGGATCAATATGTGTGACTTTCATTGACTACCGTTAGTCAAGGAGTATGCGACTGACATAGACTACCATTAGTCAAGGAGTGTGTGACACATTGACTACCGTTAGTCAAGGAGTACGCAACTGACACTGACTACCATTAGTCAAGGAGTACGCGACTGACATTGACTACCGTTAGTCAAGGAGTACGCGACTGACATTGACTACCATTAGTCGAGGAGTACGCGACTGACATTGACTACCGTTAGTCGAGGAGTACGTGACTGACATTGACTACCGTTAGTCAAGGAGTACGCGACTGACATTGACTACCGTTAGTCAAGGAGTACGCGACTGACATTGACTACTGTTAGTTGAGGAGTACGCGACTGACATTGACTACCATTAGTCGAGGAGTACGCTACTGACATTGACTACCGTTAGTCAAGGAGTACGCGACTGACATTGACTAGCATTAATAAAGTTACCTTTCAGCAATTTAACCAGTATTCTCCAGTAAAGCTAACAATATTTAGACTAATGATCTAAGCAGGTTCATGTCAACTCACTGATTTTAATCCTGTTTGCATGTACTTGACTTCTGCAAAAACCAAAATACATCCTTTAATGGTAGTTGGATTTATAGATTCTCTCATGATACAAACAGGATACCACTATCACTGGCATTTATTGACTTTTCAAGTGAAAATTCAGAAGTTTGAGAATTAACTGCACTCTGCCATGAACTTTATCCGGTCCCACCCAATGACTGATGGACCCAAACGTGGATGCCTGAATGGTGTCAGAATCAAGACTTTCCAGATGTGTCTGATCATAGATACACGAATAGTGTGAAATGTAAACCTTGTATCGTGAAGAAGGGTTGTCTACATAACAGTAATATAGAAGCATGCCACTTGTGTATATAATGACTAATCATAGTCTACTGTTAAGTACGTATGCTTATCCGTTTTAATGTAATTCTAAATTTACAAGAAGGGGGGGGGGGTGGTGGTAAAATATGTTTAACGTCTTCCGTCTCCCCTTACTCAGACTGTATGGGTGTATATATAAGTATATATAATTATATTCGTTTCTTGTATCCTGTATATATAACAATGCTGTTTCTATTTCTGTGTATTTATCTGAAACATAAACTTTCTTCCTCTCAACTACAGTGAAAGTACACTATGTACTTGGATCACTAGTCCTGGTTTCTCCTTCTGCCTTCCTCGAAGACACACTGTAAAAAAACACTGGGTAGAGCTAGTTGTACTTAAGTGAGAAGTGACCTCACAGACACTATACACTGTATGTACCAGAAGTACTTTACTTTAGTCATGAGCGTATTACTTATACCACCGACTGTATGTAAATGTATTTAAATTAACTAACTGATGGCTGGTTAGCCAACACCCAAGTTGGGTGCTTTCTTGTCTTGTAATAAAAAAAGTGACCCATTAGAATCTGGTTACAATAATGTAGTTCACAGACATGACTGTTGTAGAATCTGGTTACAATAATGTAGTTCACAGACATGACTGTTGTAGAATCTGGTTAGAATAATGTAGTTCACAGACATGACTGTTGTCACGGTACCCGCGCGACCCGCGCCCGCGCGACCTACCCTTCTCTATAAAACAGCTGAGCTGGTAGAATGTTTCTTTGCTTTCAGTCACTGGTTCCACGTCGGATTCCGTGCATTTCATTCTGATTGGTTAAGGAACTCGTGACTCTGTGAAGTAAAACTCTATTCTGATATTCCTGACAAACATTGGTATTATGTCATGGTACCAAATGTCTACTGTATATTGAATAGATATCTGAATAGTCATAACTAGAAAACGACTGTAAGGATACGTAACGTGCCACTCCCCAGCGAAGTATTGGTCCATGAAACCCTTGCTCGGGGTTGTATTCTGCAAACACGCAATCAAGACATTTCTGTTATCCTTGAGTCTTTTGTCACCAAAAAAATAAACTTCCACAGAGAAACTTAATCACTTAGAAAACCCGTCAGAGAGAGTCACTTTGGATTATGTGCTGATCATTATTATATTACATAACTATTCCTTGTGACAAAAGTCTATAATGGAGTAGAGACCATAAACATCAGCTCATCTGTTCTAGAAATGAGAAAGTTTATTATAGTCTTAGTGTAGACCTTAAACATCAGCTCATCTGTTCTAGAAATGAGAAAGTTTATTATAGTCTTAGTGTAGACCTTGAACATCAGCTCATCTGTTCTAGAAATGAGAAAGTTTATTATAGTCTTAGTGTAGACCTTAAACATAAGCTCATCTGTTTATAATAGTCTTAGTGTAGACCTTAAACATCAGCTCATCTGAATGTAAATGTTACTGAGATTTCTTTACAGACACTGAATACTGAAATCTGTCGGGTAATGTTGTTGAGAACCTCTGTTTCCATGGCAACCGCATCCCCTAGTCCAGGCAGCTTTTGTTGTAAACAACGAACGATCTCCGTCCAAAATTCATTGGCATCCTATAAATACAAATCCAAATACAAATCCAATGATCGGCTCGGCAGATAACGTGTGAAAGAAAAATCGAAAAAATAAGACACCGTCAATGATGTTGGTGGCAGTACTTGGTGATGCCAAGGTCCAGATATGTGGACAGAAAAATATGCTTTAACAATTGTTAGTAGTAATGTGATGGCACAGGTATTAGACAGTTATTGGTGTAACTGATATCACCTGTCCTTCGTTATTTACCTCAATCAATCATCACTTCCTCTCCCTACAGAAACAAATGGTAGACATGAATCAGTTCCATAAGCTTCAATAAATCACCTGCTGTGCGAGCTGTCCTTGGTCATTCTTCTCCGAAAAACGTGGGTAGGCATTGTGTAGGTGCCGCAGAAATATGATGGGAGGTACCGAGTCAGATGTCATGTCCATCGTTAAGAACAAGTCCTTGAGTGCTGGACACCAACGATGACACACATCAAACAGAGTATCATACGTTACACAAACAACCTACATCAAACACAGCATCATACGTTACACAAACAACGACATCAAACACAGCATCATACATTACACAAACAACGACATCAAACACAGCATCATACATTACACAAACGACATCAAACACAGTATCATACGTTACACAAACAACGACATCAAACACAGCATCATACATTACACAAACAACCTGCCTCAAACACAGTATCATACGTTACACAAACAACCTGCCTCAAACACAGTATCATACGTTACACAAACAACCTACATCAAACAGAGTATCATACGTTACACAAACAACCTGCCTCAAACACAGTATCATACGTTACACAAACAACCTACCTCAAACACAGTATCATACGTTACACAAACAACCTACCTCAAACACAGTATCATACGTTACACAAACAACCTACCCCAAACACAGTATCAAATTATTTATTTACAAGAGTATTCTATTAAACGGTGTGGCATTAACAGGGCTTGGTAAGTGCAAGATTGATTTGATACATATCTGGAGTTATTCAATCCTTCATTGTCACCGACATTTATCAGCTATTCGGATGACAGGTGATTATCTAATCATATAAATCATATAGAACTTACATTTGGACATGGTGGACGAGACAGACTGACCACTCAGAGCGCCACTTTCTCTATACCTGCCGGTATTATATCTACAGGTGTACGTAATCGACACAGGTGTATAGTGCCTGATAGACATGTGAATCATTCTACACCTCAACAGAATAGGTGTACGATCATGACCTTTACTGACCTTATAGACGGTGTTGATGAATGTGTTACCATGATTGTGTCTCTGTGTTTAAACACGTTTCAATACAGTGTTTATATGATTACGTAAGTAAAACGCGTTGCTTACAAAACAAATACAGACATCTACAAGCTGTAACCTTTAAACTTTTAACATATTCTTTACGCGTTACGCTGTAGTACGTTTGGATAATGACATTCACATTTTCAAAGCTTCCTTGAGCTGTGGTACGGAGCGTAAACACTGGAGAGTGGCGTTCATGTAGCAAGTGTTGCCCAGGTTTGTGAGTCCCGCTGGGAGATTCATCTGGGAATAACGCACACTTGAAAATATTCTATAACTTCTATACAAATACACAAATACCATAATATTCGTTCAAATTACGATAACACAGCGAATTGTTTTATCGCTGAATTGTCTGAAAAGATGCCTTTATATGTTTTATGTCTCTATGTGTTAGATGGCATGAATTTAATTTCTATCATTCACTGAATAGGTTTGCTATTAACATGTCATTAACTTGACAAAGACTAATATGTCATCATAAGTCTGCTTCTGATAGGGCTAATTTTCCATCTATTTGTTACATTTTTACCTGTATATAAAGGATGAAGTAGGCTACATTATATGGATTGACTACAGTATATATATGTAATAAAATAGTTAATAGTTAATGTTAATATATCACAACAACTGTAGCGACTACGACGCTCACCGCGGTCGCCAGCTGCTGCTCATTCATGTCTTCCACAAACACAGTTTTCTGCGCCGGTGCCTGAGGGATTTCATCGGCACTACCCAGCATCATGAGGGTCATGCCATCGCGTAGTTTCACCGATCCCCAGTGATCGTCCTAGGTTAACGAGATCAATGAGACAACGATCGCGATCATTTTATAACGGTTAGAAAAAAATGTGATCCCGTTAAAATTACAAGTATGAGCATTGTCGGCACCAGTGATAGAGCGGTCGAAATGATTGTCTCCCAGGTTATGAGTCATCAGTCTGGATCAGTTGAAATCTTTAAATACTAGAATACGAAGAGCTTCCTTCACTTGTGAGGTGTGTTATTACAAATTTCTTAGATGTACATTAAGGGAATCATTATTGTAAATGTGACTGATGCTGTTGTCTATCATTTATAAAGTAGCACTAAAACCTTGCCATCTATACTGGCAATCAAAAATTGACACCATGTACAGGAATGGGACAGCTCAGTGCTAGAGTGCCGCCCTCCAAACCAGAAAACCAGAAGGTGGAGGGTTTAAATCCGGGTAATACCATTGTTTTTCCCATTGTATCCTTGGGTAAGGTACTTTATCTCGCTTGCTCTGGTCGACTTAGCCATAAATATCACTGAAATTTCTTTGTGGCAACTTAAATTAATATGCACCGGGGAAGCAAATTTGTGGGTGGCTTACCGGCGCCCGTTATAGAGCTGCCAACACCCCTGTGAGTCCTCGCAAACCGTCAATAGCCAAGCTGCACGAGCGACTTTAAAGTGCGGGATATAAATGCCTAATTTACTTTACTTCCCATATTAAAATAAAACTTAGAAGGTGTACACATTACAGCGTAAACATTAGAATGCTTATCACTAAACATACGTGTGCCATGGTTGTGCTATATACGCAGGGATAATTGATGGAGAATTTATATTTTTTCTTGATGTTAATTACTATACATTTTCCATGTATAAAAAAGGTTTCATTGAAAAAAAACTAGAGAAAAATTCTAGTACCTCACAAGTTAATCCCCCAAACCGAGACATTAAAACATCCTTACCTGGATTAAAGCCCCTTTTACCATTAGTTTCTGTCGATCTGGCTGGACACCTGAGAGTGCAAATAACTGAGCTTTCAGCAACATAGGACTCTCGGATGTGTCGCATTCGATGTCCGAAAATTTGCTTTTACCCCACTTGACACTCACTGAAAAGTACCCTAACATTCTAGGTGATTTGTACAATGCTAGTTTGTAAATATATATCCTGTTGGGTTAAAATTAAGGATGTCCATAGCTGATAGATGTGGGTATATATGTATGCATATATGCTAATATCTTGTGAATATGGACAAAATATGGCATGTAGTATCTGTATCCACAAAATAATAAAGTTTATAGAATATCGGATTTATATTTAGTAGATATACAGGTCATGGTATGTACACTGAGTCGTAACTATCATAAAACTTAAACATTATGTTAAAATGTCGCCTTGTAATTTTAAACTCATATACCCTGACATAAAACTTTAAAAGAGACATGAGATCACCGAAGCTTTCGAAATTTTCAACTCAACTCTTTGTCTACTCAACTTCGCGATCACTGATACTCATGATTTACTTATTACAGTAAAATAACATATAATATATATACCTTTCGGCATTATTAATTGAAATACACAACACTGCAGACAGTTGAGAAGAGAATTTGAGTATGAGATTATTCAAGCTGTGTGGTTGCCGATTCGTCGTCGTCTCGTTGATTTCCTTGTCACTCACTACTTGACAAACAGGCGGTTGTAGTAGATAATAGTAAGATTGTATTGTTAAAATTCGCCCGCGTCACAAAATTATGTTCAACCTTTAACTCATGGTGGTCACCTAGAATAAAAACGATTATTTATATGCGAACGAAGACGGGAATCCCATAATAATATAATATTATTTATTATTGTTATTATTTATTATTCAACGTGACTGGCATATAGACACATAGTACTACTAAATTTAAACATTAGACCCGTATCCAATCTCACCAGAATTTCCAACGACCTGGAACAGGTTGTCTGTTTTATCGGCTTTCTTAACATTTCTACTCCAATGGTCTTTTCCCCATTATGAGTCCTACCGAGCCTATAATTCTGTAGAATCTGCCGTTCTCTCAATATCCGACAGCATTTTCACAACCTTGGACTCTGGCTATGGTGTCATTCTATTACTGCTAGACCCCCGTGCCGCTTTTGACATCAACGACCATTCCATGCTGCTGCATC
This sequence comes from Epimenia babai, assembly GCA_011762755.2. Classification (NCBI taxonomy): domain Eukaryota; kingdom Metazoa; phylum Mollusca; class Solenogastres; order Cavibelonia; family Epimeniidae; genus Epimenia; species Epimenia babai. Next base: position 8,995 of record WURV02202084.1, read on the forward strand.
GCCTGGACTCCCACTTCAGGGTGTGCGGTATTGCTCTCGAGTGGATAAAGTTGTATTTCACTGGTCGTTCTTTTGTCGTAACTGTCGGCACAGACGCATCTACGCCGTGCCCTTTGTCATGCGGTGATCCCAAAGGCTTTGTTTTAGGACCCATCCTGTACACGGTGTACACTACTCCTCTGGGTGCAATAAAGGCTATATTCTACTATGTACAAGAGCCCGTTGCCCTCTTTTAAATAGCTAAAAAAATTGCATCACATGGCCTTAACTTTCAACTTTTATCAGTAAAGAATTTTATGTAACATGTAAAATTTCAATAAGGCCACCATTACTCTTACATTGTTTGAAAACCTATAAGGAGAATGACATAGTTATATATTACACATAATACACATAACTAGGCGCACATTTATATTTGATGATCATTGACAAATTTTCTCTGCTAGTGCATAGTTATACCACAGTCATTGATAAATTGAGCGTGGAGTGCACTCTTGGTGATTAAACAGCTTTTTCTCTCTTGTGTTAAAAATGGTCAAGGAACAATACAGGGATAAAGATGTGGCTAAGAAAATGTAAATCACATCTATGGATTTTAAAATTTCTCTTACCAAGACAATGATTACTGCTGCATCCCCAATAAGGAACAATTACGACGGAAAATCCAATCCAATACATCACGCATGTTGGAAGATTATCCCCCCCCTTTTATATTTTCATGTTTGAATTAAGAACCATCCATTCATTAAAAATACCATTTTACCATCATGTCATCATCAAAACGTGTATCAGAATGTATTTCTTCTAGACAAAAACCAGTAAAGCTTACGCAATGTACATTATTCTGGAAAAAATTGTCAGCCTACTAATTAGCTATTTTATTAATTTCATATATTGTATTATGGTATGGGCAGAGCGAACTAATGAAATCCACCCACTGAAGGCCTGCAAGAGCACTAAAGGGCTGAGGTGGAAAACTAATCTGGCACGTGAGTTGGAAATGATACGCCATTTATGTATTTTTCAGAAGCCATGTGACATTTGGTATGATGACGGCGGATAATATGAAACAAGCCTCTCACATGCATGTAGTCAGTAAGAACCTATACAGTCAAGACGGGACACGTCAACCGGTTCCTTACGGTGTGCTTGACCATCATCTTGTGCGTATCTGCTTAGAAATTTTTCATTAGTAACAATTTTCCATAGTTAAATCTTTTCATTTTTACTAATGTTACCTATCACTCTCAACAATAAAGGTACACCAAACTTATTAATGTGACTTTATTTCATTCTTGACTCGTAATCAGCCATTATCTGATGATATCCGGGGTAAATATAATAGATATTGATACATTCTACTGTCTGGTCTGATAGAGGACAAGTACTGTGATGTATGCTGTAGGAATCTCACAGACGGCGTCGGTCGTTGTTGTCGTCACAATCTTCCGTTTTAGGGTACGAGTGAGAAGGACAAGAACTGCGAAACATGCTGTAAGAACCTTGCAGACTGCACCGGTCACTTTGGACACCTTGATCTAGAATTGCCTGTGTTTCACGTTGGCTATTTCCGGGCAACAATATCAATTCTGCAAACGATCTGTAAGGTGAAGTAATCAAATTACATTCGTACCCTCTGATGTAATCTATTATTACATGATGTAATAATCGTGTAATAATAATAATAATAAGAATAAAACAGCTGTATTTAAAGTGCTGAAATATTGCTAATAATTATACCCGCTGATGCATATGGCACTTTACAATAAAAAGACTTATTATTATACACATTTGGGTAGTTAATTAATTATAACGATGCAGTAAAAATACTCGATCATTCACTAATAATTAAGATATTGTGTTGATAGTGAACCTAATGTTCCTTCATGCAGCATTCATGTACACTGGGTTCACTCACTAACTGACGTTAATCTTAACATTTAGATTTGTGGGAGAATTCTGCTGCCCGACAAAGAGCGAAAGGCTTTTCTGGAGAATGTGAAACGTCCCGGTCTGTTGTATCTGCAGCGCAAAGCACTGCGTAAAAAAGTGTGTGAAAAAGCAAAGAAATCTTCCACTTGTTTCTACTGTGGTTCATACAACGGTAAGATATATGCAGTCTTCAGTTGTGCTATTTTCCCTTATAGTTAGGGTTAGATTTTCATTCTTCCTATTTATCATTCTCACATCGCTCATATAGTAGCGTGACAGATGGGGAAGGGGTCCGATGTGGTTCATGTGGTTCAAGGTCTTTTCTCGAATGTGGCTGCATGATGATACTCTTTGTCTCTGATGTGGCTGCTTTATGATACTCTTTGTCTCTGATGTGGCTGCTTTATGATAATCTTTGTCTCTGATGTGGCTGCATGATGATACTCTTTGTCTCTGATGTGGCTGCTTTATGCTACTCTTTGTCTCTGATGTGGCTGCTTTATGATACTCTTTGTCTCTGATGTGGCTGCATGATGATACTCTTTGTCACTGATGTCGCTGCTTTATGATACTCTTTGTCACTGATGTGGCTGCTTTGATACTCTTTGTCACTGATGTGGCTGCTTTGATACTCTTTGTCACTGATGTGGCT
>WURV02202095.1:0-11578 GCA_011762755.2 Epimenia babai
TTGTATTACAATTGTAAAGTGTCGCTGATAACTAGTAAGTTGAAGAGGCACTATAAATACAATAATAATAATAATAACGCATTGTGACATAAAAATCATATAGAAAACTGTTTGCCAGTCATTGCCAGTTAGCTTTAATATTTAAACAAAATTTCCATTAACTGTATTCTATTTCGATGCATTTCTATCGCAGCCTGGCCAATGTCCTCGCAACCCCATTCTATGCAGCCAGCCTCCCAGAAACTGTCCAGGTTACCATTTACACCTTTCACTTATGGACGTATTAACTTGATATGCCATTTTTATCGTGCCTGTTCTTGACATGCTCTTGCCTTCATGCAAGATCTTTCGGACTTGAACATTTACAAACTAAGTTTTTCTGTATACTTTGGATATACAAAAACCTGTCGGTGTTGAGGTGATTGTTGTTATATCTTGGATATATTTACCACAGGCATTTGAAATTATGAGATACAAAATCATGAATACATTGAGCACCATCAAAACATAATTCAGTGTCTTTTTGAGATGTAATGGTATGGTATTCAAAAGAAATTTCTGATATTTTACTCATCTCTGTCATTGTCATTCCACTCACCACAGTGTGGTATATTCGTCCATGATCTGCATCATCTTATACATTACCATGGCAACTGCAGAGTGACATTGCCAGCGAGCGTCCGGGCGTTTTGGATTGTTACCGCGAGGGCATAGCGCGTATCATGGGGTGGGGAATGCCCCCTACGACTCGGCTGCTGCCCATCTGGCAACTGATCGTACCTACAGTTGGTCACCGTGTGTGTCATTATCTCATCTCATACGTTGCTCAGTCAACCGTCACCTCAGCTATGAGAAGTGAACAACACGAACTCAGAGGGGTGGGTCGTATAATCGTATACTATAGTGTTTAATTCGATACCCCGAGGTTATTGGGAATCCGAACACTCGGTATTAGAGTGCACCAGAAGGTGGGGTGCAATGCCAGACAATAATTTTCATTCTTCCCATTGCTTTGGTTGACTTAACCATTAACTAATACCAGTGAAATTTGTTTCGGGCAATTTAAATAAATTGCACGGATGAAATTGACGGTCACCCTCATTGAAAGCTCCCTTCCCAATGATGTGCTGTAAACCATCATTTGCCAAGTTATCCTTTCAAATTTTTCGGTCATAGACATAATTGTTCATCAGTAAATCAATTCATTTTTTCGTTGACTGTGTATTGGCATACTTTTAAGAATCAAGTCTGTGATTGAAGTGATGTGTTCACAGTCGGTGACGCCGGATGAAGCAGAAACGCCCGAAGGATCCTTATACGACACGTATTTCCCGGAGCTCCTGGCCACTTTCACCGGGAGCCTTCTCGCAGACATGATGCTGTACCCGCTTGAGACAGTCATCCACAGACTTTACATCCAAGGCACGCGCACGATCATCGATAACGTCGACAAGGGCTTCGGTGTCCTGCCAATAAACACGCGATATGATGGTTTTGTCGACTGCGTCCGCACGATCCTGGATGAGGAGGGCATCAGTGGCTTTTATCGAGGCTTCGGGGCCCTAGTTATGCAGTATTGTTTACACGCGGCCATCCTCAAGATGGCCAAAATCCTGTTTGAACGCTTCTCTCCACCGGCAAATTCACGAAATAGGTCACGGTGACCCACAAGCATTTAGGTCACATTGGAAATGTATTACTTGTATTACAGTGACATTGCATAATGTCAGTATGTCGCAGTGACATTTTTTACTAGCGCCGGCTCCCTTGGGTTATATATGTTGCAGGGACAACTGCAACATTTGATACCATTTGCAATCAAGATCCCAGTTTACCTTCCCTGTCTTATATTGTATAGATATGACAACAAATGTCATTCATATGACATATATCACATCAGTTACAATATGTCAGTTGCCAGGGACACACAGGTCACAGTAGCATTTTTGGGCACATAGCAATTTACCACTCGTTTTTTTCTGGTTACGGTTTGGCTTTTGTCGAACTTGCACGTTTTATTCATGATGAATATTTCTCTTTTTTTGTTGCTAACTCAAACATCTGTCCAATGTTATATGACCACCAAATATCTGTGCCCCTACAAATCCATCTATGTGACATTCACGCTTTTATTAGTTTTATTAACATTGCGCTAATCGAATTGAAATATCATTGCGATGTGTTGCTGTATTACAAAATTTATGCGATTAGAAATTAAATTAATTAGATCCTTAATTTTTAATGAAATATTTGAATATCGTTTCAACCAGCAATTCATAGTTTGCCTTTTAGTCCCATCATCCAGAATGCTATATGATTGCCATTTCAGCCGTATCAGGAAAAAAATGTTTAAAAAAGCTTTTCAACTCATAAGATAAATGCGAGCTTTCAGGTAGAAAGTCTGTGGTCTGTAGACCATTCACTACAATAAGTGAATTGTACCTGACGAAATATTGTATGAAAAATTGTGATAATTTGAATATTAGATGTTGCCTTTTCACTTTGATGAAGCGAGCAAATTGCAATTTCTTGCCATGATAGCATTTTGCGGGCAATAATTTTAATTTCTTTAATTTAGCTCGAAGTTTAAAGTAATCTCACGCTGCCATGGTTATTTATAGCCCAAAATACTCTTCCAAATGCCTAAAAATAGATTAGGTAAAGCATATCTTATTCAAAGTTATTTTTGAATGAGATGTAGTAAAGGCATAGCCGTTAGTACACCACATGATGGTGTTTTCGGATTTACTCAGAGGGTGGTAGAGTAACGTATCTTTTTGGCATTACAATGTCAAATGTCAGAATAACAATTCTAAGGACTTCTCGTTACTACCTCATTCGGTAGAAGAGAATATCACATCCTTATTAGAACTCATTGAACATCCTTATTACATCCCCCCCCCTTAAGATTATAAACCCCTAAGATCATAAACCCAAATTTAGGGATTGGTGATTATGTGTCAATCAGGAATGATGAAATGCTGCCAAGACAGGCATTGGCTCATCTAGAGTCCACATTCAGTATTTTGTACACAATGTAATTGCAAGTTTGTCTTGTCGATGTCGAGTGGTTAAGAATACACGATCGGCTTGACAACTAGCACATGGACAGTATGTAGTCAATGTCTCACTATGTATGAATAAAGATTTAGCTTTCTCCTGTTTAAGATTTATATATGGTGGCTCTGCATTCCACGTACAAATTCTTTATAGAAGGCCTGGACTCATCCGTTAAGAGTACAGTAGTCCACTGGTCTTGGGTCCAGGTGACGTGTGCTCGACTCCAGTCATATCGATGTCTGTGACTGTGGCGTATGATGCATATAGCTGGATGGCAAGTCCTTGATGCGCTGATTCATGAAGCCTATTCCTGATGGTTTGGGTGGATACACTAACTCCTGTTGCATCTCTCAAGTTTCTCTGCATGGTCGTAGCAGTGGACGTGCCGTGTCTAACAGCGGAGAGGGTGACGTATGTGTACTATGCACGGGTTGTAACTCTGTGGCGTCCTGTACCATGTCGTCGGTACCAGTAGCCTGATAGCGATTCCAAGCACGGAAGATGACACTTTGTGACACACTCAACTCCTGAGACTTCTGTCACTGGGACATGCCGGCCTTGATCATGTCTATCCCTCTATTCAGATCTTCTGACGTCAAATTGCAGCGATTTTGTTTTGGAGTCATTGTGGTATCTAGAGGTACGCCTAACAACCACTAAAACACTGCTTCTAATGTTAGAAATTCAGTGTCAACAGTCCAAGTCAAATTTACAAACTGAGCTAATGTGCAGTAAAATGTTGATACTGATGTATGGGCTTGGCTTACTATAGCCTTGAATGGTCAACATATGAAACTGTACTATTCATTCGTCAACAAGACTCAAGCTCTCCGGCAAATTAATTACATTTGTATCGAATAATGTATTATACATATATTTTAGTGTATTCTATCCCTTGGGTGATCCTTAAGAAGTTTAGAGTAGTATATGAAAATGTTTCTGAAAATCTATAAGTCCTTTGGAACTCTCCAAAATCGTTGCCTGCGAATCATCTGCCTTGCACCACCATGAACTCCCTCATCCTCTCTCCGCAACCGACTAGCCATTTCTTCCCTTTCTTCCCGCAGAAAATACTTTTTTCTTTGTGAATATTTAACCTTAGACAGTCTTAGTACAACCTTAGACACTAACTCCCCTCAGTCATTCCCCGCACCAACAAATCCGTTTGCCAGCGCGCCGTGCATTAATTGGGCCCGGGCACATTTGACGTCCTCCCAACTAACATTCAGAATGCATCTAATTTTAGCTCATTTAAACTCCTTCTAAAACGCCATCTCCTATTGACCTGAACTAATTTACACTAACGTTCACCTTTAAACCACACCCCACCCACGTAACGTCCCACCTCAGCAGGTGGCAGATTTTCCCTTCCCCCTTTTCCCACATCTCTGCACAAGTCCCACCTCACCTCCCCACCTCTCAATATTCTCCTGACGCCCAACATTTCCCTTCACGTACATTACCGGTCCATATGTACATACGTTGTGTTATAATTATTAACTATGCCAAGTAGCAGGTATTTTGTATATATTTAGAGGGCAACGGACTTTGTACATATGTTATAACTATAGTCTTTCACTCACCCTCTTTAAATAATTATAAATAATAATAATAATATATAGTCATGCACATGACAGTTACGTGGGCTCGATAAAAGGCATACCTAGAGCTCATACGTCGGGTTAAAATAGACTATTTTAGTCTAATTAGGTCTTAGCTGACAGTTGATGTTTTAGGAATCGACAAGAACTGATGAGAGACGATGTTTCCGTATTAGATACCATACCATACCAAATTCCCAATCTTGCCACAAAGAAGCCTAAATAGTAATGGACCAATGGGAATGCATTATTTCCCTGAACGATTTTCAGTTCAACGTTTATTGAGCAGACGCCAAACGCAACAGCCGATAATCAGCTCACTGTTGATTTTTCGGTAAGTTCACCATGGTCGTTAATCGACGAACCTGTCATTTTAGCATCGGCCGGTATCAACTCATTGTCGGTCTTTTACCGTAAGTTCACTGTGGCTGCCAATCGGCCCACCATCACTCACAGCGGCCGCTAATTCAGTCACTGTTGGTATATTACTGTACCTTCACCGAGGCCGATAATCATCGAAATATTGGTGTATTGTATTGCTGTAGTTTTGCTGCGGCCGCTAATCAACTCGGTTTCAGTTTATTAGTTCATCGTGATCTATGGCATTTTTTCAGTTTAATTCACTCCGTTTAGTTTACCGTAGTCCGTATTTTACCGTAGTTTACGTAGTTACCGTATTTATTCAACGGATTCCAGTATTAGGTTAACAATAACATAGTTCAATTCTATTGGTCGGAATTGAAGCTCCTGTTAGGTATTGCAATGTTTATTAAATTATATACTTTAATATAGATTAAATTTATTCTTCCAGATACTTGAAAATATATTACTAATATTGCTTTTTATTCTTCCGAAGTTCCTGTTATAAAAAAAATTATTAAATCATTATATTACCTCAATATCTATTAAATATATTAGATTATAGTGGATTACCTTTAATAATGATATTGCTTAAATACATTATTCAATTATTGTAAATTATTTGTAAGTAGATTTGCAAAAATAAACTAAATGATAATAAATGACACAGTACTATTAGTATTATTTGTTGTGATGTGTAATAGTACTTTAATAGTAATTAAGAAGAATTAAATGTTATGTCTGTTAGGTAATATAGTATATGATGTGATGAAGATTTCAGTTAATTTTTGAAACGATGCCCAAATATACTGGTTATAAACTGTACATCTGAACATGTTTAACTTACGATATTTTGTAATATGGCTGTTGACTACACAGTATAAGCGCAGTATATAAGAGGCATTGGTAGATGCAGTAGACTCGGAGAGTATTTAGTTGGTTAAGAATTGGCTGACTACCAAGGTAATCGTGTAGACCACACTGGCCTATTAATGGCCCTTTACCATGCTAGCCTATAAACGTGGTTAATGCCACAAATGGTTAGTCTTTCAAATTTGGGGGGAAATAGCTACTGTGAAAATCCTACCAATCTGGGCAGACAGTTGATCTTCCATTCATGCCACTGGTTGCAAAGGTCTACAGATGGGTCACACTCTACTGAATCTGTGATAGTGGTTATTTATAAAAGTGGGGGAGGTACGTGACATAGCGACCATTTATAGAGCATCTCAAGTATAGCCATGCTAGGGAAAAAGCCTTAACAGAACCACACTGCAATAGCTATCCAGACCACCATGGGTACGGAGGCATTTCTGCCCGAAAAATGCTATGGCTGATATTTTTGTTAGAGCAGGAATTGAACTAGGGTCCTATGAATTCCAAGTCAAACGCTGTAATCACTATGCCAACTGCCCCCAAACAACTGAGTTGGTGCACTAGATTGGCAGATTGTTATCGATACAATTGCAGTCCTTGATACAAGCTGGACTTAAAAGTAGATGATTGTGGAGGCCAAGATGAAAATAGTCTGTTATAGCCATTTTCAATGTTTTGATGTCGAGGTGTATTATAAGTATAGGTACATAGGTATAGTCTCACCTCCAATTTTGCATATGAGGTCTGATGCTATATACAGCATCCACTAAGTAAATTCGCCCATTCGCCGATATGATTATAATTAACATATTAACAATATGTTGAATAAAGCATGGATCTGCTGGATATTTACACCGTGTAAACATAGTAATGTATAATATTGTGTACTAAATTATCATAAATTGATTTAAGCTGCATGGAATACTGATTGACACATAACAGGTTTGAGGCAACCAGTACGTGACCATTCAGTGGGACATGATCTCGTGTCTATTTTGGTGAATTAGTGGTAAAATAGATTCATTTATAGACAAAAATATTTTATATATTTTGCCATAGTCTATTATTAGCTAACCTGAAGTTATGCTCGGTGACATTTTCCGATCGGAATTTGTCCATCATCTGTCCGTCCATTCATCCATCCATCCGATGTTAACATTTTCTAAAAAATCTCCATCGTCATCGCAGCTAGGGGAGGTAACATATGCCGATGTTGGTATTTTTATTCTCATTTCATTCTCATGTACTGCTTATTGCAGAGGTATGCCATTTGGCATGTATTGTCATTGGGTTAGTCTCTTTTAGATTTATTAATAGTATCGTCTTCGCAGCAAGGGGAGGTAACTTCTGTCGATGTTTGTATTTTTTATCACAAAAATCTTCTCAAGAACCGCTTATAGCAGAGGTCTGCTCTTTGACAAATAATGTTATTGGGTTGGTCTCATTTAGACTTTTGTCATATTATTGTCAGTAAGAGGAGGTAACTTGTGTCAACGATAGTATTTTTACTTTTTCTCGAGATCCCTTCATCACGAAGGTCTGCCTTTCAGCAGATATTGTCTTTGGGTTAGGATCTTTCAGATTTATTCAGCATCTCGTCATGGGGCAAAGGAGGTAATTTCTATTGATTTTTTTTTATTTTAAAATCTCTATCTCCATGTCTGCTCAGTGCATAGGTGCATTTGGCAGATCTTGTCTGTGTATGGAGATTTCAGCCAAGGTTTTTCCACAAATCTGTATTTTCTTGTTTCCGTGTCTCAGTCTCCTATTTTTGATGTCATGTAGTCTCCTTGTTGTCTCCTCGTTCTAATATCAAAATAGCCTCATTGGTTTCTTGTGTTGTCTTTCTCTTTTTTCAGGTGAACGTCTTTGGCCTCTTGCTTTAATTATTCTCGCATTGTTTTTATTCCTTATAGCTATTTTTGACTGTTTTGTGTGCTTAGGCAGTGCTCGAAATCATGTCGCAGCGCAACATGTTCCTTGCCTTCATTGCCGCAGTCTCTCTTGGCATAATCTGGAAGTACTTTAGTCAAATATCTGTGTGTCCAGTAACGCCTGTATCTGAGCATGGTCAACAGTTGTCGCTACGAGAAAAATTAAAGGCGATTGATACGATAATTTCAACTATATTTGAATGTTATCCACACTTCCCCGGTTTGTCACTGGCCATTGTATCCAAAGGCAAAGTCATCAGGACGCATGGTTATGGCCACACCGATTTGGGACGCTTGACAAAATGTGATGGGAAGACGACATTTGGTTTGGGTTCATTGTCGAAGGCTTTCACTGCAACTCTGGCTTTGAAAGTTCTCAAACGCCACAGGTGAGATTTTTAGGTTAGACACTATTATATTTGTGTCTATAAAAATAATATAGAGCACACCACAATCAAATCAATGCTACTTGTGAATTTCTCAATACCCAACATGCTTTTTATGATACAATATATCATTAGAAATTTAGAAAAAACAAATACATAGTATATTATGGGGAAGGGAATTATTTACCCAAACTGTAATATATAATAAAGTAGAGGCAATGCAGTCCAATTTATGTCTGAGGCAAATAACTAATATAGCCATAGATTGGTATAGCTATTTGAATAGTAATTTTTTAAATGTATTATGATACATTGATAATATGATAATGAAATGTAAATTGACGTATTGCGATAAAAAAATTAAGCACATTTTTCCTATGCATGACATGATAGGATGCTACCAATAATACACAACTAGGAATCAATAGACTCCTAACAACTGTAATAGGTATGGAGGCCATACTTGGTTGTTTCAAAACAAGCCTAATTGTTTTAATTATTGATTACATTATCATCAAAAAGATTCAGTTTTGATTGAATTCACTAGATGTATGTTATTTTTTCTTATGTTAGTCCATTCAGTCTGTTGGTTATGGATAGGTAGTTACCTATATTTTGAATAGGACAATTTTGGAACATCTGTGTGGAAGACACCATGATAACTGAGACGTGTCTGTTTAGACTACAGTATCCTATCTATGACTATAAATAAAATATTAGTACATGTTTATTTTTTGATAGATGAGATCTATTGTAGCACAGTTAGGACGTGATTTCTCTGGGCTCAGCAGCAGTCAGAGAGGTCTTCTCCATGTGTTTTAAGTTTATGGAGAAGTGAGTTTTTTTGCTGGTTTTAATAATACTTTTAGCTATCGCTATTGCAATCTCAGGACCATAAAATTACCACAATCAGCTTGTTTGGCTAGCATAAGCTCTTTCAATATCCATGATCTTAATATCTGGTCACCTCTTTAGGTTAACAGTGTTGGCTTAATCTGTATTATATGTAACTGTCCTGCATGGTAAAATTTTGTACGTCAAATTTTGATAATTTGGTACTCTACCATGACGGATCTTTGAATAGTTGCTTGACTGTCTTGATTACAATATTTGTCTCACAATGAGATAGAGATACATATATTTTTACGCCGTAAAGTTCTGCTTGAGAAACTGTACGGCATTTCTCCCTAGAAGAGTTAAGAATTTGAAATCTCCCTGACCGTATGTCTCGACAACACCAGAGCCAGTGTGTCCTGTGTCTGTTTCATGTTTTAGAATCATCGGTCCAGCACATGATACTATTGGCATAGCTAATGTTATGCTCTGTCTTTCCTCAATAAAAGTACAAATTTGTTGTGATAAGGCCATTTTGCCAGGTGCTGTATCACTGGGCATTCTCAGTGATGGGAAGGATGACAAGTACTTTTCACATAGGTTTGTTTTAAATGTGTTTTTATTAATTTGTGACAATAATCTAATAAGTTTGTTATGGCATTGTGTAAAGTTGGAAAGCTTATAGAAGGTGGTCACTTTGGGGTTTAATTTTTCAGTGCTGTGCATTGCGCCTGTGGTCATTGTGCGTATATTTTATCGTAGCCTATCTAGTTTATTGATTATTATTTGTTTATATAGGGCTGTTGGCTACACTATCACTATGGCTATATTAGTCATAATCAGTGAAATTCAGGATGTGTAAATTCATAATAAGCTACCCTTTGACTGGATCCCCTCCCCTCTCCCAACTGGACTATTTCTGATAGAGAGCTATTTTCAAAAGTGTATGTTTCATTACAAAGAGTTCCAGTTTAATAGTTATTTATGGTATTTTCTATGTCTTTTACATTTTGGTTTGAATATTGTCGAATTCTATTGGCTTATTCTTATATATTTACAATTTGTCTCAGAGTTCAAATGTGGTTTTGTTAGCGCTGAGATCCATTCACACTCCTATTTTCCAAAAGGTAACGTAGCAGTAGACACTCCTGGCACTGTCAGGAAGTCTGCCAAATATAATGTTGTGAGACAGAGGGTATTTCCATAGAGCAGCATCGATATATATAATGGATATAACTATGTGTCACGGAGTGTGATCTCCCGCGCTTGGATTCGCTATCAGGTGACATGGTACAGGATGCCACAGAGTTATAACCCGTGCACACGACCGTTACATCACCCTCTCCGCTGTAAGACACCCCACGTCCACAGCTTCGACCTGGCAGAGAAACCTGAGAGATGCATCGGGAGTTCATGTATACACCCAAACCATCAGAATAGGCTCCATGAATCAGGATTGAGGGCTCGCCAACTAGCTATATGCATCGCACTCACTCAACAACACAGACAACATCGATATGACTGGTGTCGAGAACAAACCCATTGTAGTGCTGTACTCTTCACAGATAAGTCCAGGTTCTGTCTAGACTTCACTGAGGCCATGTTCGGGTGTGAAAAAGGCCTCATGAGCGATATTCCGATGTTATAGTTGTTGAACATGACCGATATGGCAGCAACTCTGTCATGGTCTGGGTTGACATCACTACCACCTATCGTACAGACCTTTATGCCATTAGAAAAAGCACGCTCTCTGGCGTCAGATACTGCGATGAAATCCTTTACGTGTTTGTGAGGCCATTGTTGGCTGTTGATATTGATCCAGACTTGGTTCTGCTGGATGATAATGCCCGTCCTCAACGTGCCATCATCATGAATGAATACTTTAGGGATGAAGGAATCAACAAAATATACTGGTCAGCTCGTTGACCCGATCTTAATCCCATTGAGCATGCATGGGACTTGCTGCAATGATCAACCTGGCATGCTGCAACAGCTCAGAGATACGCTATTGGACTCATGGACCAATATCCCACAACAGAACCCGTGTCACCCAGTCGAATATGGCTGTCAGTATGTGAGGTGGCGCGCGGGTGAGAGGTACGATAAATCATGTGTCCAACCTACAGTTGAGTAGCGGGTTCTGTCATACTTTGTGGTTGCATCACAGCCAATAGTGTCGAGGATTTAGTGAAGATAGATGGAATCATGATTGCTTCCAAGCACAAAACAGATCCTCATCCACCATGCTGTGGCATCAGGAAAGCGACTGATTGGTAACAATTTCACATTTCTGCAAGACTATGACCCAAAACATTTTACCAATACAAGAAAGACGTATCTAGAACACAAAAACCACGGATGGTACACTGTCTGTTCTGCCGTGTTCTGCCCCATCAGAGTCCCGACCTCCATATCATTGAGACGGTGTGTGACTATATGGACAGTAAAATAAACGACAGCCTGCTTCTGCTGCTAAACTGTGGGAATCCCTCCACTGCTGTTGCGAAGGTGGACTCACGAAATATCG
>WURV02202106.1:0-11577 GCA_011762755.2 Epimenia babai
CGCCACACACGAACACGTCTGTCTAGAAAGTCCAGGCAATATCTCGACTCATCTGTGAACAAAACATTCGCCCACTGTTCTAGAGTCCAATTACGGTGTTCCCTGCACCAGTCTACACGGATCCGACGATGATCTGCGGTTAAGGGAACACGCACTGCAGGTCTTCTAGCCTTCATACCAGCTGCAGGGAGTCTGTTCCTCACTGTTTGGGTTGAAACAGTGACTCCCGTAGCATTTTTCAGGTTTCTCTGGAGTGTCGTTGCATTAGCAGTTCGGTTTCGGGAGGCAGTCAGAATGACATATCGATCCTGTGCAGGTGTTGTAACACGTTGCCGACCACCACTATGTCGCCGGTTTGCACTACCCGCCTCTATATAACGATTCCATGCTCTTGATACAATACTTCGATTCACACCGAGATCTGCAGCCACCTGTCTTTGAGAACGACCCGCTTGGAGCTGACCGATTCCTCTGGCGAGCTCATCAGGACATAGGTGCCGACGTCCTGGCATGTTTTTGCCACAATATCACTTACGATAGTTATAGTGGACAAAGGAAAAGACAAAAAATGGCCCCTAACAACTCGGAACAAAATGGATAAAATGATCATATGGCTAAAATGTCTGAAAATTTACTAAGCCCCAGTTGAGCCAATTCCCACACATCAAAACCACTGCGAAGCTGCCAAAAGCTTTAGATATCAATAGAGGACATCCATAAGGACCCATGGGGCCAAACATATCCATCACATATTATACATTAAAAAAATACAATAATACTATAATACTTCGAGTCCCATCAGGGGTACATGTTTTTCCTGTGCATTTCTCTGCAGCTATATATACATAGTGATCCTTAGCAAATTTTGAGTAGTTTATATCAATGCATGTGCGCTACAATCACAAAATGTCTAATTCCATATTAAACAACAATGTAATTTGGATATAATTTTTATGTCGATGAATTGAAAACTTTCATTGTAGATAATATAAAGTAAGCGAAAAAGGATGTGCTAGAATGAAGATTTTCTTAATTTAAAGATAGGACATTCTAATTTTCCTTAATTTTAAGTTAGTTAATTCTGACTCACATCTGCCACGACATCTCTCAGTTTTAGGGACGATACGGCTCGAGCAACACTTAAACCTAGATTTCCGGTAATCCTTGCCTTCACAACATCCATATCTTCTTGGATTATCAAGGTGTTTTGGACACGCTGTATTTGAGAAAAATCATTAAGTTACAATAATCGCATTGTCATTTTATTGTCAAAATATATCCCCTTTCGGGGTATAGTACACACACATCGATATACATTCAAAATTTGAATCCATAATTGACACAAAAATATAGTCAAATACACTTGTTTAATTAATTGCGGGAAAATACCAAATAAGACAAAAACTAAGAGACCGGCCAATTCTATGCGCTGTGATAAAGCAGACTCACAATTGCCAGCTCGCCGCTCGATTGGGTTCCTCGATGGACTGACCAACTAAACTGACCACCCTAAACTAAAATGGAACAATAATGCGATATACGGTAATTATTAGCTAGACCTGTCTGAAATGATTCATTATTATTTTATCAACACGTGCCAGATTTATTAGTTTCTTTCCCTTCACTACAAATAATTTTCGCATTTTTTCAGTGTCCGGACGAACAGTGTAGATTTTAGGCAGAAGTTTTTTTCTTTCTTTCGCAAAGAAGTCACAACAAAAATATAATGAAACTCGTCACCTACGTCGTCTTGCGCACATAGAAGACACTTCCTCTGGTTCCGTGGAACGTCTCTGTGGCGACCTAGTTCGATTGGCAAGTGATTTGAACAACGAAATCGTGTGAATTCCTTTTTCAATTTAAAGGGTAGATCACACAGATATGGTCCAAAATTAAAATTTACTTTTAGGATTCTATATGTTAAATATTTGGGACTCTCAAATATTTTTGCCCTCCACTTTTGGTAGAACTGATCCCCGATAGTTTGTTTCACTGTCGCCTTTAACCATTTAATACCTGGGATATGTTGCGTATCAAAAATATAAGTCAAGCCGCAGTCATCCAAAACTCCCTCTACTGCCAACAGCCACCTCGAGGAAGAAATATGATTATAATGCAAACCTAACATAAACTTGTACACACTATATGATAATTTTGAGCCTCCACTCATTATGAATTTTGACCAAGAACATATGCGAACCTTAATGTCTAGACCTAGCGGATAACGACCTAATTCTCCATAAATCATGTTATTTGTTGTACTATTATTCACTTCCAGCAGATATTTGCAAAATTTTGCGTGTACTCTTTCTATTATCTTATTTCTCGAGTCACCCCAAACCCCCGATGTAAATGTAAGTATAGGCGCTATACATGAATCAAACAGACTAAGTGTAGTATCAACCGGAAGTGACAATAACCTTAATTTACTAATTAACGAAAACATCGCTCACTCGCTGACCTTGGTCCCGCAGAGCTTGTTGCGCCACCACAAATTTACCGTTATAATTCATCTTTATTCTTAAATATTTATAGCTCATCACCCTCTCAATTTCTTGTCCATCTAAATATATGCTATTACACTTCTTGATCAGACCCTTAGAGAACACATTTGTCTTATCAACATTTATATGCAACTAATTCTGTTGGCAGTAAAGTCTGAGGGTGTCGAGTGACTGCTGTAAGTCCTCCGCGCTCTGCTAATACAGCGGTGTCATCAGCGTAGAGTAAAAGACATAACTGACGAGCATCTATGAGATATTCTGGTCCTAAGTACGACTATACGATTCTACAAGAGAGAGACCTTTATATGATGATGCAACAACTTTTTTCAAATCGTTAATATAGAGGGCAAAAAGTAACGGTGAGATTTGATCACCCTGTCTTACTCCAATTTGTGATGTAAATGGTAATGACAAACCACTTCTACTTTTTACTTACAAGTTTTTCAAAAGTCTACGTAAGCACAATAAAGTCTCTTTTTTCTCGACAAATAAAATTCAACGAGCGAAGAATAAAAACCTGATCAGAGGACTGATAACTAACTCTAAAACCGGCTTGCTCATCTCCCAGGATGCCGTTCGTCTCGACTTAATTATTGAGTTATCTGGGTCCGACGTATCGCCGCTCCCTTTATATATTGGCGAGATAAAAGAAGTCGCCCAAGCCACCGGAACTTTACCGGCTTCAAGATTCAACTTAAAAAGGATGTCAAGCAATTCAGGAAAATTGGAGGAGCCATTTTGAAACATTCGTTTATTATACCGTCCGGGCCTGGGGCTCTATTATTCTCAAGTCGCTATATAATCTTTTCCACCTCATTTTCAGTAAAACGTCTGTTTAAGTAGCGATCACAATCACCGTAAACATTCTGTGGTTCAAAACTTTGATCTTAAACAAACGTTTTGCTTTCATGTATGCTGACCTTGCAACCAAGCATTCATAGTTAAACCAACGTATCTTGTTCGGTTTTACATTTTTTCTGTTAGCAGCAAAGCACCTAGATGTCTTTACTAAACCTGCATTTTTTGAGCATTGCAGTAAAACATCATTAATTTCACTGGCAAGGTCATCAATACATGTTGTATCTGGTTTACTCTGCAGGTACATATTTATGGTGTCATTAGTTTTTATTAATCAAAATGCACATCAGATGAAAATTGTTCGGCACGACTGTTGTCCCACCTGACAAATTCTACGTATAATCCCGACCCATCATCGTTGTATACTCGACTCGCACTATCTTGTGTGTCTGGTGAAACCCTAGTACCACGACTGATAAGACTAAAGACTACGGGACAGTGAACGTCCGACCGAGCGGGATCAAGGCATCAATCAGGAAATTCTCTATATATGTCAAAAAGTCAATAAAACCAATCACATAGCCAACAGCACTACTATTACGACAGGTTACCCGACCGTGACCTATATCTGAACCGTATCTCCCATTACAAATTACCATAGCATTAGACATACATAATTCAACCAATCTTTTGCCATAAGCATTAACCTTCGAATCCCAATTCAATCTACATTTTGATGCCTCTTACCATCTAAACTATGATCGTTGATTAGTTCTAACACATCATTACTCACTCCCCCAAGTCGAATTATATCCTCGCTCTCTTGGCAGACCAACACGTCATTTAATTTTCCCGTTCTGGCATTGGAATCTCCCATTAAACATATCCTGCCAAAGCCATTCCTCTATATCTATATATGACTCAAGCTCATCAAATAGATCAAAATTGGAGTACAGCGAGCTTGCTGGGGGGATGTAGGCCACACCCAAAAAGTGATCTCAGCCAAGCAGTCCCTCACCCACTATTATCCAAATCACCGATTCTTTCTGCCGAAAAACTGTAATGAACTTAACCAACCTTTCCCTAACCAAAAAGGCTACACCACCCGAATTGCGCTTACAGCCCATTTTATGTGACATGTACACAGCATACCCTGGTATATCAATTATATCGAATCGGTCAGTTTTAGTTTCAGCTAAAGCTGCTATATCAAACTGGGATAAATACTGCTCTAAATCTGGAAGTAATAGTCTGCTTGTAAGTTCGCAAACATTTAAAAACATCAATTTCAGTGTTTGTTTCACCTGAAGAGTTCCATCATCATAGTCTCAACGATTGTGGTTGGGGCGCGTGGCGATAGGGTAATTCTCGCCGTTTCCTCGTGATTGAATCTGTCCGTGTTCCGCACGTTCAACTGGACTTATGCCATTCCGTACACCTTGATTGCTCATAGGAGATTTTCCCATCACCGCGCTATCGCGATTACCACCATTCGTTGCGTCGTTTGTACGTTGAAAACTATTTCGCGTTGGTGGCTCAATGAACGACCTTGGATCGACGCCGATTTTTATGAGGTCGTCGGGCGTCTCGATAAGCACAACTCGATGTAGGTGCGATATGGGGTCGGACATCTGATCAGACCATTCCACGAACAACGCGAGCACCGACCAGATCGTTGACAGGTCTTTAGCGCTTCGTTAGGTCTTAGTTGGTGACACGGAAGTGAACCTCGGTATTTCTGAGCCTTGCCTTGTTAGACAACACATACCGCGCCAGGTCACCATTACAAAACTTAACTAAAACTTGCCTTGATCTACCATTAAAGCGTCGCCCGATTCTGTGTATAGCTGATATATCCTCGAAACTGAGATTATATCCGATAATCGCGAACGTGTGTATGAATCGACCTATGAAGTGTTCATTCTGCGCTTTGCATAAATTAAAAACACGAATCGCCTCCTTTCTCCCTAGCATCTCTAGGTCATCAAAGCGATCTTCGTTGCGTTTGATCGTATCCTCGTTGGTTTTATTCTCCGTGGTTATAACGGGTCGTGGTATCGCTCAGTTCTATTAACCGCTTCGCCAGCTCATCAATATTTATGCCCTGTGCCTTCAATTCGTCGCTCAGCTCATGTATTGTCTGTCTTGTTACCATACGTAATTTCTTTGTTTGTCAACTCATCAACCTTCATCGGTCCATGTTAAAGATCTTCTGTTTTCTGGGAAATATTTCTCATGGCTGTCTCCAAAGATTCAACCTTTTCCGTGAGCCTTGTCTGATTTGTACGGATATCCCCTGAGGTTTCCATAACTTTCTTCATATCCATTCTGATCACAAGTATTTCTCTAATCTTATTCGTCTGCACTTGTAATAGAGCTAGAATCTCTTTTTGGAAACTGACATTATCCTTTGGTTCCGAAACAACCGAAATAGGCGTAGATAGCGCTGTGGTAGTAGGGTTGGTTGCATTTATTTCGGTTGACGTCATCACACCGCACTCACTCGCATCGACGCCACCCAGGTCTGCGTTTAACTCGTTAGGGAATTCCATCTCGCATTCGTCGCTTGTGTGATTCTCAAACATAGTTCCCAGCGCTCGAGCTATGACTTTACTTGTTGGGTTCTCGGTATTGTCGGGCGAGCTTAACTGTCGCTTTTTATTTACATTCATGTTCAATATTATTAGCCACAACCTAATCGAAACCCGGATTGTTTATTAACTGGTAGTTTAATATGGGCCGCCTTGAAGCTACCAAACCCAAAAGCATTCCGAAAACGCTGAGTCAATGGAGCGGTCATTTATTAATTGTCACCAGACTGGTAGGAAAATGATCACAAATCAACGCCCGAGTGTTACAGATATTCACGGTAGAATAATATTATATTTATAACAAAAGGGAATCAGGCGGTACAGTCGACCAGGTGTCAAAGCTCGTACAATAGATAACTCTAACAAAGGCAAAATCACACAAGAGAACCAACGTATACTCACAGGTCAAAATCCATTGTCTTTCAAACATTTATAAATTTCTAGATAACTAAATACGTATACTGAAAATGAAGATACGTACTACACACTACACAGCCTAAGGAACAATTGGTGTAATTTTCTCCAAAAAGTCCGTTGAAAAACAATCAAAAATCCATAAATAAACGCGAAACCATTTCAAATCGTCTGGTACAACGCCATGTTGAACGTCGTGTTGTCCGGTACAATTTACAATTATTACATTTGAGAGAAATCATATAGGGTATACATGTGTAGGCGACAAACTCACTGTTTAACATACTATATCAAAATATAATACTTTAGCTCGCCGTGCATGGTCATCGGCCGTGAAACGAAAATTAATGGCGTAATCTGCGTACGCATTTTCTTTTGTATACGGAAGTAGCGCTGACAAGCCACTAACTGTCGAAATTAAAATTTTTAACAGTTCACAGTCTTTATTATTTACTGCTATCGTCTTATTTTTCACAAATTCACTTTAAATAGAGAGCTGTTTTTAAGCTGCTAGGATAGTATATTTTCGTGGTATTTAACCATAGGAACGTCCAGCATAGTGTTTCTCAATGTGGATTGTAATATTAATTTTGATAGCCTTAGCGTTCTACAGGACTGAATTTGCCTAACATTGCATGCTCACTAGTTAACAATCGTGACGATGAAAAACGAGACTGGTGGTAATCGATGCAAAATATAGTAACTGAATCTTAGGTGGATATCTTTACGCCCCAAACGGTAGTTTCTTTGCTGGAATCTCAGTGCGAAACCTAATGGACCGTAGATGTATGGGAGATACTGTAGATTTCTAAATTTCATTAGTAAAGCCTGAACAAGCATGCCAAATCTCGTATATGAATGAATACAATTAGTCTCAAAAGTTGTTACCCTGGCATTTTTCCTCATTTTTATATAAATGAGCGGAGTCGTTGCTTCATGCACCCGCCTGACCTAGTTCGTTATGCATTTAAACTCACACCAGAAACCCCGAATTCGAAACCAAAATCCCCAAAATACGGTCAACCTCGGCTACCTTTTGCAATCGACATGAACGCTTTCCCATACGTTTAAAAATAACAGCGTTGGAATTCTATTCATATTAGCATATCCTTCCAAATCATATTTTCTCGATACAAATATCGGCACATCTGCGGTATGTACAATCAAAGTACAACTATTCGTTTCCTATGTGATGAGGTTTTTTGAACATACTTAGATAGAGCCCGTAATTACATGCGTGAATGAAGCACACCCCCACGCGAAAAGACGTGAAATGCCACGAGAGTGTGAAACACGAGCTTTATATCAATAAGACAATGGTTGAACATAGTCTGTTTTGACTAAGCAGCTATAATTAATTTCATTAAAACATTATCGCGTACCGAATAAAACCTACCATTGACTTACATTATTGCCCTCGTCCTCCCTGAGGCATAGGGCGTTGCGTCGGGTCTCAGAGACCAGTTCACCTATTTCATTTTTTACGTATAATAATAATAACAATGGCAATGGCAATGGCAATGGCAATGGCAATGGCAATGGCAATTGCAATGGCAATGGCAATGGCAATGGCAATGGCAATGGCAATGGCAATGGCAATGGCAATGGCAATGTCAATGGCAATGGCAATGGCAATGGCAATGGCAATGACAATGACAATGACAATGACAATGATAATGATAATGATAATGATAATGATAATGATGATAATAATAATAATAAGAATAATAATAATAATGATATAAATATAATATATACTCACGTAAATAATAAAAACATAATTCATCATGCATAGTCATATTATCAGATTGAAAATACCCGGAGGGCATGTTTCAAAATTTTATCGAAGCGAACTGTTTCACTAAGGTTCACTTTTAGTAAACGACCATACCCTCGCTCTTGGCAATACCTGCGAGTTTTTTGGGGCAGAGAGCGCATTCAACCCTTGAGGCTTTAGGTAAGCCTTGCAATATGGTTTCGTTAGGGCTTTTTTCCTCAGAATTGACATTTCTCTAGATGCTACATGGATGGTTTCTATGTCGCTTACCTCCCCGCTATGTCGTCATCACACTGTAAATAACCATCAACGTTCATAGACCTAGCGGAGTGTGCGATATAGGCAGCGCGTCTGTAGACGTTTCGGGAACAGTGGCGTGAACGGAAGGAGATCGTTTGTCTGCCCAGACTCGGTAGGTTTTTCACACTAGGCGTTTTCCCCACTGCTCCTTATAAGTCAAGCTGATAAATTTGCTTTATTAACCCAATCTATAAGCCAGCTATATAAAGGGTCAATAAATGCCCAGACAGCGATCACCTTTGTAATCAGCCGATTTTTTACTAACTACGTAGCTACCATTGCGAGTAAATGCCTCCATGCATTCTTCGCTGATGAAATTTACTCACAGTTTCGCTTTCCACCAGATGTTTATCCCTGAAGTAGTACCCCACAATGTACAAGAAAAACATGCCTCACAAATGTATTTGGCATGGTTACTTCCAAACCATTGTGGACATAAAAATATTACTTATTTCAAACAAAACAACACTCAAGTATTAATTAATATGTTTCGTTGATGTCAGGTGACACAGCGCCGTTTGGACAACTTCCGGTCCTCGAGATCGATGGCTTTAAGTTGGCCCAGAGTCTTACGATTTTGCGTTACGTGGCAAGACAGTTCGGTAAGTTCGCCCTCTTTTTCTGTTCTATTACTCCTCGTTTTCTTCTATCGCTCAGTTACATTCTGCCATCTCTTCCAACGGTCTGTTCCTTTCGCTATTTCTACCCTCTCTTTCCTCCTCTCGTCATCTCATAGTTTGACTGTCGGTTCCCAGGATTAGGTGGGAAAACGCCCCTGGAAGAAGCGGAAGTGGACTCGTACATTGATCTAACGAGTGACTTGGTGAACCCTTGGTCGTCTGTTGTTCATATCAAGTCTGACAACGAAGCCATTAAGGTTCGCGATATGATATTAACACTATTACTGGCTATCCATTACTATCCCATTATGCAAATCGTTTTGCTCGCATGAAGTCTTTAAGCGAATTGGGTCACTCTTGAGTAGAATAATTATAGATCATGTAATAAACATTATAAACTTTATAAACAATATTCACTGCCTTCATAATTACGTGTGGATCCTTCATGTGTTTATCGACACAGATTGCGCTGATATCATGTGTATGTATTTTAATTTTGTACGATTCCGTCGATGGTTGAAGGAATATCTGGTCAAGGAGGCACTGACGAAATCCGTGGAAATCCTGAAATACTTTGAGAAGAGGTTGACCGACAAAGACTACCTCGTGGGAGAAGAGGTGGGTCCACTTTAGTGGCCATGGTATATGCAATAGTCAGTAATGGTTATTGGAAATGTGTAGTTATACTCGGGAAAACGTACAGAGGGTACATGCTATGGTTTCTATGGTGATATGTGTACGCATCATGAACGGTGTAAAGCACATAGTTGGCTGAAGACTACAAAACATATTCTGAGTGATGTAGATATCAGCGAAATTTTAACAAATGACTCAACAGTATATAGCATTGGGAAAGAGTGTAAATAAAACAGACATATTCGAGGAATAAAAGCATCATATTTGGTAATTAATGAACTTCCAGCATGTTTTACTTTCTCTGGTAGTGATAATTCGTGAAAGGAATAATATATGATAAATAAAAATAATAATACATTTGTTTTGGAGGCGCCCTAATAACTAGTATGTCTCTAAGGCGCCTATATACATTTCGTGTGATAACTAATTATATTGCATAACACAATAGAAAGTACATATAATTCAAATCATAGCCTAACACAACAATGAGATAAAAGGGAAAGGAAAACCTTTTCAGTCTCTTTGCAAGGGCTTCAAAAATAAATATAAAATGTTACTGTCTTCTAAAGCTGTTGAATACCAATATCCTCAGGAGAAAATCGGCATATATATATATATATATAAGTTGATTGATAAAGGACCAGATCAGTCCGTTCGAGCCCCACCGAACGGAAGTATTTTTTTGTGTGTGTTTCCTTTGAGTTATCCATAAACCACTATGCCTGCCCCTATCAAGACCCAAAAACGATCATCTCCATAAACGCTGTGAAACGAAAGAGGTGCTTCAACATTCGTCGTTTCAGTTAACCGCAGCGGATGTCTACTTCATGTGCATGCTCGAAGCTCTAGTGAAAGCGAAAGAGTTCCCAAGCCTGGAAGACTTCCCCGCTGTCCGCGCTTACGGCGTCCGCATGCGAGAGAATGCAAAAGTAGCTGAATGGATCCGAAACAGACCAGAAGATAAATTTCAATAATCTTCACGCATCTTAATTTCTAACCCTTTTATTGGACGAAATTCAATTAAATTGTGTCCAAAATGGTGCCCTACATGGGGT
The DNA here is from genome assembly GCA_011762755.2 of Epimenia babai. Lineage (NCBI taxonomy): Eukaryota > Metazoa > Mollusca > Solenogastres > Cavibelonia > Epimeniidae > Epimenia > Epimenia babai. Next base: position 10,696 of record WURV02202106.1, read on the forward strand.
CTTGTTATAAACTTAATAACCCACTGGCCAATCATTGTTCAATATTGTTCATAATCGATTAATGAAAAAACTTGGATTAGCATCTATATCCTGTTTACAAATACAAACATTACATAAATGTTCGGTTTTTTACTAAAAAGCATCGTAGGGACTCTAGATTTTCCAATAGAAACGTGACGCCAGGATACGGGGATTCCCAATTTATAAGTACAACCGTTGTGCGAAATCCGGTTACCAAATACAGTGGGTCCCGCTTATTATCATACCCTCTGGACTTTGTGTGATTATGATATAAAACGGGATATTCTAATATCCGGGATTTTGTGCTAGACCTAATTTTGTGCAGTTACAACACAGTGTATGACGTCTAGTACTATACATGTATAATAATACACTTTTATCCATTGGTAAATCGAGTTATTCATTTGTTTTTACATTAAAATATTTATTTATTAAATAATGGTTAAAAGCCGTAACATTTTACAACTGTCAAATTAACATCAATGAAAGCGGCCATTGTCTTTCAAAACGAGGCATTGTACATAGCAATTCGATCAGTAAAATAAATGTCACCGATATCGTCGCGTTGATTACTTAGCCGGTATCGTTTTTTTACAAATTAACAAACAAACACACGAAAACAAGACGGACACTTCATTTATGATTAGTATGACAGCGAGCAGAGCAGACCACGCCCGGGACAAGATGGCGGCGAACATGACAGCCGTCGAGGTGTGAAAGCAGGCAGTCGTTCTGCCGATTTAAAATCACGTTGTTTATTGGGCGGAGTTGAAGTTGGGTATGATAATAGACCGATCCGGTCGCCATGGAAACCCTCGAGCGAAATCGAGGCCGGCCAATCGTGTGCGGGCATTTTTACTA
>WURV02202117.1:0-11577 GCA_011762755.2 Epimenia babai
TCAGCCCGAAAAACGCCACAGTTAGTATACTGGTTAGAGCGGGGTTTGAACCAGGGACCCCTGGATCCAAAGTCAAGAGCTCTAACCACTACGCCAACTGCCCCCCAGCCAGGCTGGTTACTTGCAATATCTACGCGTCTGTATATAGCCTCTGCATCTCGCAATTACGCAATAGTGCTCGTTATCACACACAGAGGTCACGACTGTGTATTTACCGTCTAGTTTTATGGGGGGGGGGGGCATTTGATCGCGTGACGTTTTGGTGACGGGACCGGCTACAGATTGGCTGTAGCTTTTGGATCATTTAGCCGTTTGATTATCGCTCTTTAAGATTGGAAAAGGCTGTATATATAAACCCTTGCGTACTTATCGTATAGCCGTTTGATTACCAGAGGTTGAGATGACGAAATCGACTGATAATCGTAGAAAAAATTTTGTTGCCAATTTTGTCGTCAAATTTGTTGCTTTTCGTCATTTCTGTAAAGTTGGCGCCAGCTGGCGATAAAAACATAGAGCAGCGTGAACACTGGCGTTTACGTGCGTGTTTCTTTTTCAGCCGATCGTCGGGTGGATTTAGTCCACTGGTTGATTGTGGCAGCGATGGTTGTGTGGAAGATTTGCGAGGAATATTGATGATCATCGCAATATCTCTCTCTCAAGGACTGCAATCACGGCAAACTCCTCCTAACGCTTCAAACAAAAGTGAACACTCTTCGTCTAAGACATATATATCTGACGATGTGTAGGCGTAAATCGTACGTGTCCACCGAAACAGCCTCCATTTTCTCGTTTGTTGACAAGTTTTTATTACGTGTTCTCATCGGGTTATCTTACTGGATTTCTGGTTACATAAAACAAATATAGGCGACCTATAACAAATTCAAAGAATGACAAAGAAAAAAGTTAGCATAAAAATTAAATTTTCCGTGATCATCTTCAAATAGTCCTAATATACCCGTTGGAAACCGTGTTGCTTAATATCACAAAACGTGGGCTATACTTAATAGCGTATATGAAGCAATGATAAATTGATGATGCAATTTTATGGTCGCAGACAATTTTAAACATTGTAAATTGAAATTCCTTATTGCTGTGATATTACTGCAGATGCTTTTCAAATAGTATTTTCATTGTTACCTGCTTTATATATATCACAAGGCAATTACCTCATATATATTAATTCATAAGACCGTATTAGATGCAAATCCTTGTATCACAGATAGGCCTCTTATAATTACATTGGAAAAATCACGGTTCATACACATTTTAGTGATTTTAACCAACTACATCGGGTGTGGAATAGGCGTCCGGGATATAAACTGACAAAATGATTGTCTCGAGACAGTGCATTGTCAGTGGTGATAGCGTTCAAAATTGTATTGCCGATGATAAATTATCTGATCACGCAAATCGGTTTTCGATATATGCCATTAATGCTGTTTTTTGTCTTTGCATCTTCTCTGGATACCAAATGTATGATGTATTATTATATATCTGCATAGTCACGCTTTATTGATATACAAAGTAAAAAGTTTGTAACTACACCAAAGTGCTTATAGTTCCTTTAGTTGATTTTACTTACAAGATAGTTTGACTGTAGAATACGTTTTTTCATTGTTTCGTTGTGATGAAATCAAATTACGTTAATACATTGTAATTGATATTACATAATTTCCCACTCTCTGAATCTTTCTTGTTATAACGAATGAAAAAAACCCACAACAAAAATGCATTTCATAACATTCACAATTGGAAATAACCCAAGAACACCGTATTATCCGTAAAGGTCAAGAAACATTATTAGAAATATTATTACGGTAACTATCATTGTGTATATAACGTGAATTACTCGTTGATTACATTTAATTTCATGAATGTTATATTTTACTTATCATTGCACGTTAATTCATCACTGTGCGTTTGATACTTTACGCTTTCTTGGTTAAGCCAGACGCTTCTTATACCTTGCAGTTAGACGGTGTTTTGTTAATGCAGACGATTTTTGTCTTCCGGTTCCGACGCCAGACAGCCTTTACTGTATGACGTGAGATTGCAAGATAATTCATATTAGTCTAATAAATCCGATGATCCCAATCTAATCAACCCACGTGTTGTTTTCTTCCCATATACACTGTTACGAGAATCCCTAGAGTTCGTGAAATTTATTTGTAGTATGTATGCATGTAATTTTAACACGTATTTTCAGATATACAAAATAACGCTGACATAAGATAATGGTATACATCAGCGCAACTACAACCAATTGAGCACTGAACCTTGAGGTACTCCCGCAAGGAAGTTAATATCCGCCCATTGATCTAGACATTGAGATTCAGAATTCAATAGTGATGGAGTGATTATCGATTAGGATACAAGTAGGCCTATAAAGTATTTTATACTGATACTAATGTACATATAACCACTGGGACCATTGAACATTTTTGTTTCTTGATGGAAGACTGATGAGTGTGGTATTAACAAGTGGCATGCGGCAAGAAAATGATTTCTTACCTTTTGAATAAATCGATAAAATACTAGGATATAACACTATCGTATTGCGAATCTGTAAAGTTTCGTTATGTGCGGAATGGATTACTTTAGTTGATTATCATCTCTATGAGACGCGATTTTTATAAACTATTGCTTTTATAAACTATATGAGTGATTTTATAATTCCTGGTTAAACAATTTGTATATTACACACACTTTTATATTGTATGTACAAACAATTTAAACTTTACCTCACAAGTTGTATCAGTCCTGATTCACGTTTGTCTGCGGATGACAACAAACATTGAAATAAAATAACACAAACCTGTAGGTACACTTTCTCGATATATTTCCAATTTGTTACAGCTAAGGCAGGTTTTGCTAACAGAATGTTGTAAAGTAAGCTCATCAGGAAGCATTGCCGTTAATTATGGAAATCGAGGTCATGATCTTAACACAATTATTGGTTAGGGCTATACCAAGCTTTCAACCCACAGCACTGATCTCAGCTGATTCATCAGTTTTTATTCATTAATTAGTCCGATACATTTAATAAGAATTATTTAGTTTTCATTTTCCCAATAATCATGAGGATTTATAATTTGACTTAACTATGGTTAAAACTTTGTTATATCGAAAATGTCACCGAATTTGTTTTCTTATATCGGGATGTTAGCTTTTCAAGTAGCAACGTCGATAATAGAAATAAAATGGGCCCGCGAAGTGTAACTCTAGTTTTAATTTGGCACAATTTTTAATTGCAAAGCGTAATATTCACAAATATACCCGTAAATAAAATTTGCAACAATTAGGATAAATGACTCGCACACATCCTCGGATAACTCGACATTGTTTAAACGTACGCAGAGTCGACCACCATGTGGTTGGCAAAACAGTCCCGGCCTCCATCATGTGTAACCATCAATGGAGGAAAATTAATTTTATACAATTATTTATAACATTAGGTATGTCAAACGCAAATAGTTAAGCAATTACATATTGAAAATAGAATATTATTGTACAAAAGAAAAGAATGATAGATAACAATTAACGATGTACCGTAAAATATATTAAATATACAGAACCAACAAAAACGCCTGATTATTTTCTATTTTCATAATTTTTTGTGCGTATTTGATTTCAACTAACCACGAACAAAAATAGAATTCAAAATTTCTGTGACTCAAGCTATTTCCATGATGACGATTCTGCCTTTTTTGGCCCCAAGGCACAAAAAATTTTGAGACATGAGTGACAAATTAGCAGGCGTTCCAATAGTTTTATGCTTTGTCTCCATGAAAACGTGAATATTCTTATTGGATAAACGTCACATCATTATAATTATTGTTATTATTCAACGAGGGTAAAGATGAAAGGCTCTTAAGGCTCTTTCATGTCTCTACACACCATAAAAGTATCTATACTCTATATACATAAACCAATGTTACTTGACAGGACCTAAATGACATCCAAATCTAAAAGACCACATTTTGTAGAAAAAATAACTCATTTCAGATGGGGTTTTAGAGATATGCAGTTTCCATAAAAAATAAAGCGGTCTTTTATTGCATTTGAATAGTATCAAATTGGTTTTAAAATATAGTTTTAAGTGGAATTTTCTGGGGAAATTTTTTAATGTTATATTCAAATGTAATTTGTATAAGCGATTTTAAGTTAATATATAAATTTTGGCCTTCACTATGATTGAGAAAGTCCTTTGTAAGGCATATTAAAGTTTACAATATTTTCCTCATAATAACACTTGTAAATAATAATAATTTTATATACTGCGTAATGATTTAATTACACCTTCAATATATGTACACGAAATACAAAAATAATTAGAAAAAAATCAACACCGAGAAAGAAGGAAAGGTTACATAATACAAGAAAAAATACAGAGGTAAAGTAACTATTTAATTATGTTATAAAACATTGCGTGTCAATGACGTGGGAGAATGTACTGTAAGTTGTATCGGATGGGCAACGATTTTAGGCCCATTATAAAATCACGCAGTTATGCATTGCATATTACATTTTACCCAATATACGTATTCTCAAATAATCAACACAATGAACAATGCAATAAACTACGCGTGATATTGTTGTTATATATTAACTAACCCTACGATTACTATTGACCAGTGGTTACTCCATCAATACTGACCAGTGATAAACTACTCTAAAATCAGTTTAAATTCAATGAAAGATGTCCCTTACACGAATGTCCCCTTCACACTAAAGTTTCTCATCCTTACATGGGCAGAATGACTAAAAATTTGACACGTATTGATGCATATTAACAATATGATACCCGAATGTATGTCCTTAATTAAACTCTTATACCAAAATAATAGTTAATAAGCGACTGTGAATTAAAATTTTTAGTTATTCATTATCCAGTAGTTTAACTATTCCAGATTCCTTATCTACAGGGTATAACCGAGGTGATATAAAATTGCACGCATTGTTTTTAATCCAGTTACATTTATCCATGTATATCCGTGTATATCAGTGTATGTCGCTGGCATCGTATACAGACTTTAAATTAGCAAAAGGGATACCACCAAACACCTAAATGCACAGAACGTGTGCCCCTGAAGCTCAGTTGGTAGAGACCCGGACTGGTTATCTGGGTGCCAGGGGTTCAGAAGTAATGTTCTTTTCTCTGTATATCTCTCCAGTTATTTAAAAACCAAGATGGCTAACCCCGTTAGTGTTGTTTAATCGGAGGTAATTCAAAATTATTACGATTACTTAAGTAAAAATTTCATTCCTTACTGACAATGGTAACAACAGCAACAATTCCATATTTTATAGAAGATTATATAGTATTATCATGAAATTTGTGCACTTTTTCGACCACTAGCTTCGACCACTAGCTTTGGAAATGTATTCCTAACATAAACCTTTGTAAAAACCTCTCGAAAAATACCACCGACACTCATTACCACCAGTATTCATAAGTTGTACATTACATACGTATTGAGAATTGGTTACTCTTGAAAAATATATGCAGTTGATATGGTAACAACTGATAAATTGCAATAAAAATAGAATATGAATGTAGATATACGGCGTATTATATCCATCACCATAAATCAGAGAAATATGTGTGGCTTAAACCGATAAAAAATATTTACAGAAAATAGCTTTAACCGCGAAAATACATATCACAGTATTTACCCACTGCATGTCATTCGGCATATACAAAGTCAAAATTAACTATTATTGTCCCATTTGTGCAGCCTTAGAAAAATGCACTTGACCCGTCCATATAAGTAGAAAGAGCACCAGACGAACCATTTGGAGGTCACGAGTTTGACCTCATCTAAGGCAAAGATTTTTCTCCGTGTAGATGTGTAGTTCCTCTCTCTCGATAGGATATCTAATCGGGAAATCTCTCATGAAATGATTGGTTATACACCACAATAATGTCTAGATCAAGAAAATAACGCGATTATTTAGCAAGTTAGCAATCAACTGATAATCGAGGTAGCCGTCGGGCTTTTAAAATAATATAAAATACAGCGGGATTTTATGCAATTTTTTTTAACTTTCACGTGAATATTTTTTCGCATTTGCTTATTCGCTGAAGCACGAAGAAATATCCACTAAATACACACTAAAATATCGGAGGTCTTTTTTTGGAATAATACGTTACGTATTAAGCAATTGATGCGTCTACTCCAGCGATGGGGGGATAGATGACTCGCTGAGAAGCATCATGGAGAAGCTGACTGGCATCAGACGAGTTTCACACTACAGTCCAGCTCTCTTCTAAAGAGCTGTCATGACTCTCCGTTTCCCAATATCGCTTAGTAATGGTATCTATAATCCCCTTCCACTAATAAGAAAGCAAGGTTTATCCGATTGACCATTAATGGTCAGATGGTGTCTAACTGCGCATTCGGATATGTAAATATGAATGTGACAATCATCGGTTTTCATATTCACTGTCATCCTTCAGTCAAGAATGACGAAACGATGCTGATGACATTTTACCACATTACCGTGACCCGAAGATCTTCATGTATAATCACCTAATTCATGATCGAGGAATTAGCAAGCAGAGGGTCTTATAATACCGTTAAAAATCACAATGAAGGTAATGAAAAGAAAATATATATACAGGAAAGGGGAAAAATTGAGAAATTACGTAAAATATGTAATGAATGACGACGAAAAATTGATGGGTTAGTACAGAAATTAAGGCAAGAGAAATAATGGCAAATAACATTAGGTATAACGAGAGAGTGATTTGTTAGTTTAAATGTAAATCAATATAAAGCTACTAGCTGCATATACACGGTATCCAGTCGACCACTTGTATGGAGAAGCGACAGTGAGACTATCGGTGTTACGTATTTTCTGACCAGGTGCTCTCTGTTGGCATTGTATCTACCCATTCATCCGAACCTTGCAGGCAGCGATAAAACGTGACAACTTATTTTTAACAGCTGTAAATGCAGCTACTTTTGATGAAATCTAACGTCATACACACACATGATGTCCGCAGAGTAAGCAATTAATAACACGCATTAAAAATTGAAAAACCATGACCAATGCGCTACCAGTGTTATTACCTCCCCCTTATCGTTCTCGATATTTTTCTAGTTTCGTAGCTGCTATTTGGATAGACACATTTCATCGTATTTTTTCCCCAATACCGTGTAAGCATACTCGCTATTTGGCTCTATTCGAATTGAATATATATTATTTTATATATGTTGTGATAGGGTCACTTGGGTCAACGCCTAGGCCTGTCATTCAGCCTTCCACAGACCCAGAGATGCGGGTAGCGGCGTTAGCCATATAATACAAAATGAAAAATAAAGGTAACACCTTATTGACTGTATTCAGTCACCTGCCAGTATTCATTTTGTGCGCGTTCACTACCTCGTCATTGCACCTGACGAAGTATACTTGTATACGACAGCTCATGTGAATCATCAATCTCAGTAAGCCTATGAGGTGTTACCTGGACTTTTCGTTCTACAGACCTAGTCTAACTGATCATTCATCGTTTTGCTAAAATCAGACCTCTCTTCGAGTCACTGCGGATTGGATTGAGGGTATTTTTGGATTCAACTAAAAATGTCGGTATGTTCGAGTTGTTGAAGGAATTATTATTTAGATTACGTCACAAGAATCCACTCTGTCCCATGTTGTCTAACTTGAGACACATTTCAAGGTGGAGTGGCGCTAAGGAGTTTCTCCCACCAACTCGCAGTTTAGACAAACAAGACTGCAACATTGCTTACAGAGTCTGTGGATAAGATGCTGAATAATCTAACTGCACCGTATTTATAATCGCTGTAATGCTGAAATGAAAATGATTGGCTAGAATTCATCGAAAGACGCAGCGCCAGTCATGTTCAAGCACCGAACAATGCACTGAATGATTAGTTAAGGTTTAGATTTACGGAATAACCATTATTATTTAGTATGTACTGCAATTATGACAAGCTACAAACAAATAACGCTCTTGCCATCATTGTGACAGGGCTCCCGTTACGCAGCGGTGCGCGAAGTCACGAATACAACGCAGCTAGTCTCTTCAGGTCTTTAGGAAGAATTAAGCATATGTCAGCGAGATAAATTTCAGATCGCATGGGGGGGTCCTGAAGGTCGTCTGCCACGTTGTCCTCATTCCCATCCACTTCCTCCGCTTACTGTCCATTGTTCTTGGAAAGGTAGGATCTGTAAAAAAGACATCAACCTTCATCAACCAAAGTGCATTCATCTACTGATTTGGTTGTTCACTGTATTACTCTCGGCATTCAGGCTATAAAAAACTTCATTGTTGAGATAACATTCTGATCAGATAGTCCAGCAGTAAGAGGAACTCGTACCCTGATGATCCTCAGCATGTATTTTTTTTGTCGATTGCTGGAGCGGACCCCTCTTTAAGATAGGTATCGGCTTGATAGACTTTACGGCTGATATCATATACTATGAGAGTGTCAAAGGTATTGTATCCGCTGTAAATAGCTGTCATAAACGTTCATCGTAAATCACTTCTGAGGTCCTTTATTGGATAATATGGGCAGTCTATAGATGTAGTTTACCTTGACTTAATGGAGGCCAGGTTCTCTAAAAGAAATAATATATATTTAGAAACCAGATGTTGAAATGGGAGTTAAATGACATTGTTTTAGATGTAAGTAACTTAATGTATTCCAATGTTAGTAGTAAAGATGTCAAATTGGCCACATCACTAAAGTGTCTGTATGAAAAAAAGGCAAGTTATATTCGTGTGAATGTGTCAACACTTTTGCAGGCTGCCTCAAGATCAGCTAAGTTACACTAGTATGAATGTATCAATACACTGCGAGCTGCCTCAAGGTAGGTTACACCTGTGTGAATGTGTCAACACACCTGCGAGCTACCTCAAGATAAGTTACACCTGTGTGAATGTGGCAACACACCTGCGAGCTGTCTCAAGATAAGGTAAGTTACACCTGTGTGAATGTGTCAACACACCTGCGAACTGCCTCGAGATAAGGGAGGTTATACCTGTGTGAATGTGTCAACACACCTGCGAGCTGCCTCAAGATAAGGTAAGTTACACCTGTGCGAATGTGTCAACACACCTGCGAGCTGCCTTAAGGTAAGGTAAGTTACACCTGTGTGAATGTATCAATACACCTGCGAGCTGCCTCAAGATAAGGTAAGTTACACCTGTGTGAACGTGTCAATACACCTGCGAGCTGCCTGAAGATAAGGTAAGTTACACCTGTGCGAATGTGTCAACACACCTGCGAGCTGCCTGAAGATAAGTTAAGTTACACCTGTGCAAATCTGTCAACAGACCTGCGAACTGCATTAAGATAAGTTACACCTGTGCGAATGTGTCAACACACCTGCGAGCTGCTTCGAGCATCGCTGCCTTCCGTTGCCTTAACATGGACTCTCTCTCCGCAGATGACTTAGAAAATCGACTTCCACTCGCTGAAGGCGTCTCCTCCCTGCGAATCAACATTTACTGTCCTGTATTTGCCTAAATAAAAATCGACCCTGAATAAATATGGTTCCTGCTTAGAAAAATAACGATGTAGGAACAGCAATTAGACGAGATGTTGAAAGGTAAGACTCGTTATGAAAAATGTTGCAAATTTTTGTTCAACTGCCAATTGATCAACTTTCCTGTAATGACCAGCAAGTCATTTATCTTTAATTGCTAGAGGACACGTGTCTTGAGGAACAGGTAAATGCCCAATCTCATTCTTCAAGAATGACGTGCGTTTTGAAGTAAGGTATCTGCGTTATATAGCTGCCATAAAAATTCATTGACAATGGCATCTTTTATTGGCCAATACCTGTTAATTATTATAAATGTTGTTTTATAAGGAAAATGTCGCATTATTTCAGATTTAGAAGACACTGGACTGTATGAAACCCGAAGTCTATTTCGGTACCTCCCAATACAATACTGTGAGACTTCAGATTCCAGAGTGGTGCGTTTTGACTTGCATCTGTTCACATTCCCGTCTATTGCTAGTACTTGGGGAGGGGAACCTCGGTTGGTTGAGCACGGGTCTACGAACCAGAGGGTGGAGGGTTCGAATCTCAGGCAATACAAACTGTGTTTTTCTCATTGTAACGGAACTTTACAATGTACATTATCCTGGTTGCCCCGGATGACCCTAATTTAGCACTAGTGACATTACGATCCCCAATGACTCATCAGTCATTAGGCAAGCTGCGCAAAGTGCTTTGCCGTGCGGTAAATACACGCCCCCTTAAATACTTTATATTTACTTATATGACCTAACGATGAATGAGAAGGCGGCGCCAACGACGTACTAATCCCCGTACCGCCCAGGCTCGGCGATTAACTCCGCCCACTAGACACACGAGATCGTAAGCTTTTATTAAACAACAGAAAGTTAATCTATACATCACACACATTAAATCAGTCGCCGACGCTTCCATCCGCGCCGTGCCCGCCTGGGGGACACTCGTCTCCCCCGATGGCTGGGATGATGCGACGTCCCACGATAAATTCGGTGACTCTGCCTCTGGCTCGCTGTCTTCCTCACTCGTTGGCAGTGTCAACTGTGGAAACACACGGCGTAGTACAAGGACGCTAAAGCGTACAATATTACGGTTATAATATATTATTAAATATTAATACAAACATTATAGTTTGTTTAAGGCGGTATAATTATTTTTATCGCTGATGCTAGTGGTCGTAAAGTTAGGGCAGCCATCTTCGTGCAAGAGGTCTGTGATGTGAACTTCCGTCTGAAATACAAAGGAAATTCATCCTGCTCCTCATTCTCAGAATCTAGTAACTGGAATATGGTGAAGGACTAGCATTCAAGAGAATTATTGTACATTTTCATGGGTATTTCGTGAGTGATTATTGTAGTGTATGTGTGATAATGGCTCTCAGATGCGGTTTATGACAAATGCTGATGACGGTTATTTAGCGCAGATACAATACCTTTGACGCTCGCATATCATTCGTGAATGATGATGTCAAACATTTACCAATTTTAGAGACATGTTTTGCTCTAGCAATCCGGGATATATGACTAGCTGAGGACCATTGCAGAAAAATCGACTGGTGGGAAGTTTGGAACCTGCGACCTTCAGATTACGAGTCCAGTGCTCCAAACACTCGACGATCGGCTTCCCATGAGTGTTTACGTAGAGTCCTTTGACCTATTTTTTGACCAATTTTTAAACTTTTGCACAATTTTTCGTTATTTTCTTCGATGTCCCTTAATACATTCCCAATGCCTGGCATATCCATTAGCATTAATCACATACCGGGGTGACGGGTTGAGAGGAAGGTACCCGGCCCTCGAGGATGTTCTCTATTGTCTGATCCATGTTCTGGGTGATCTGGAGGTCCTCAATGACCGCGTTCATAGGTGTGAGCGGGAAGATTGAACTAACTTGGTGCGCCTGCGGGCGGGAATTATTTATTGTTTAATTCAACAAGAAAGCAAGTATAACACAAAGGAAGTTAAAAAAAACATCGATACAGAATTATACCTAATTTACCAATAGTAGTAAAAATATACACAAATTTCAATTTTTGGCATGTATATTTCTGTATATGCATGAATTTCT
>WURV02202128.1:0-11577 GCA_011762755.2 Epimenia babai
ACCCACTACATCTGGGAGCCATACCCACTACCTTGACCTCGGCAACGATTTAATTCTTGTCTTGCGCGCCACGGCTTCATTTTCGGATTTCCGCTTGTTCATCGCCTTCTGTTCGGCGGTAAATTCACGGGATGCCCTAACCGTGTATTTCACATCGATGATAACGCGCCCCTTTTTCCGGACGTCCACATCATAATCATGCAGCACTTCACGCTGAACCAGTTCATCAAGCGCTGCTATTACTTTCTTTCGGTTGTCTGCATCTCTCTCCTGTTGCAATAGCCCGCTATTTTGTTTGAGGCTAGAGAACATAAAATGGTAGTTCTCAAGAATGCTTGCATATCTATACTTGTTTACTAGTTGTTTATATATCCATCGAGTCAGTTGGCTATTACAACTCATAAGACGACTATAGTTAAACTGCAAGTACTCAAGGCTATTTATGCTGTGAGATATAAATAGAGGCAAACGAGCAACATGCTGCGCATCTGTATCGGCGAGATACTCGCTTCGCCCAACCGTTACCAAATCTTGCAAGATAGCCCCTGACCAGACTTCCTTGTCTTCTTTATAGAAGGAAATGACACACTTGCTCATCACCTCAATCGCATGCTTAATCTCGTTCCGGTTCCGACTACGACCTCGCATCTTTAGCTCACGCTGAACGATACTAAGCGTGAAGCGGACCCATGTCTCAATACGATTTGGGTCATGGATACCGTAGTTCATATCCGTTAGTATCTTCTTTAATGCTTCTTCGACAAGTTCTTCAGTTGCACCTGGGAAATAGGCCTTATAGCTTCCATCGCTTTGCTCAATCAGTGCTGGCTGAATCTTAACTCCGCAGGCTGTGCCATTGTAATGGTATAGCCACTTATATGGATCTGCATGCCCCTTAGATGTTCTGAGTTTCGTTGCTTGATTAGGTGTAAGAAAATATTTTGGAATACTTTCCCACATCTCAATCGCATTAGAGACAATGTTCTTATCGTTAGAGATGAACTGTGAAAACAAGTCATACTGAACGCTCTTTATGATCTCTTGCGGTGTCTTGTCTTCTGTCATTCGTAGCCCCAATTCCCGTGTTACAGCTATTTGATTAGAAGAAATTTATACTTATCGCAAGGGTAATCAAAGCCCACAACCTCACTACAGTAGTAGTGTAGTATAGTAACACTATGCATTTGCCGCTTTCCGCCGATCTTGATCTTGATCGTTCTGGTAACTCTTCAAAAAGGCCTCTGGATTAGCCTTGATCATCTCCGCTGCCAACTGAATGCCCACTCGCACTATCGCAGATCCGGAAGGTGATTTAACATTACCCTCAAGTAGAAGAAAAGCCTGTATTTCTCTCAATTCTCGCTGGGCCTGCGGCGTGAACAGAACAGAGCGCCTATCGCCTTGGGCAATTTGATCAGTCGGCGGCGAGCCGGCTTTACGGTTCCCTCCCCTGCTCTTGGGGCTGGGCGCAGACACAAGGTTATTTGAGCCTGCTGGTGGCGTTACGACGGCAGTATCCATCATGGCGGCCAGTTTATCTAGTTTCTCGCTAGAGGCGGTCTTCTTGGTCATTTCATGATCTCCAAGGCAAGGTTTAGAAGCTGATCTCGTTGGCTACCCGTAACCGCGCTTAAGCCATTGATGTAGGCATTTTCATAGGCAGACGACAATGGGAGTTCGGTATCAAGCGCGGGAATGCCCAGACGGCCCGCTAACGCTGCGCCGCTTTGCTTGCCTATGGTGGTCCGGGAACGAACACGATTAAACACGACATAGGCCTTTGTTTTCTTCCCCTTCTGCTCCAGTATCAGGCGAGCCATTGGCGTACTGCCATGGATGCTGGCTATGCTTTTTTCAGTGACAAGTAAAACAATATCCGAATTTGCAATCAATGTTTCTGTTTCGCTCTTAGTCCCCTCCTCGATCTTCAAGTGCCCTGGCGTGTCAATTACGACATACGCCGTTGGGTTCTCCGGGTCAAAGAGCGGGACGCCAAATGTCTCCGCGCATAACGTCGCGGTGCCCTGCGGGTCGCGATCTTCAACTGAGATATCGTACTTCGCACGCTTCAGCATTCCGGCAAGCAGCAACGCCAGTGTGGTTTTTCCGACGCCGCCTTTCTGATTGACAAGGGTAATTCTCATGGTCATGGGAGTCTATAAAGCTATTGTAGTATGATGCGCACCATGCGCGAATTCATACAGTAGCACAATGCATCATATGCGTCAACGCACCAAAAGCCACAATGATACTTAACTATAGTAGTAATGTGTTATTATACTATATTGCCACTATGGTTAAGTAGGTAAGTAGCCCCATCTATTGGGCTTGACGTAAAGGCATCATTCGAGATACTGTTCACAGATCATTGACACACGCTTCTGGAGACACCATGCCTGATCAACCTGATATTCGCACGCTCAGTGGCTTCAAGAGCACCGTCTTGCAGCACCTTCGCCGACAGCCATCAAAAGATACCGCAGGCGCTGCAGCACGCGCCCGTGTCTTGCTCGATGATGCCGCCATGCAAGAACTGGCCGACGACATGAGCACCACGAGCCGTCATGCGCCGGCACGTGGGAAAGACGAGCGATAGACAACCAGCCCTAACGCTCAAACCCTCTGTCCGGATCACCACGGCCACGCTTCCGCGCCAAGAAAGCCTCATAGCGGGCCAGGGCTTCACGTTCCTGGTCGCTTAGGTCATCTGTGTTGTCATTCTCTGCCGCATGGCCGTGTTCACCCTGATTATCGCCCAGAGCCACACGATCAAAGGAATCCTTTGGTCGATTAGGCGGCTCTTGGGCGCGTGCTCCTGGAGCAGGGGAGGGCTTATTCTGATTGGCTGCGTCAAACTCACGTCGAAGGGGCTTTCTCTCATCCTCCGGAGCATGCAGATCGTCGAGCTCCGATCGTAGCACCTCGATTTCAGCGGCAAGGCGGCGCTTACGGCCACTAATCCACGCCCAAAACCCCGCCTTGTCGAGCGCGTCGGTCTTCTCGGCCAGCTCCTTCCGCTTTTCCTCGGCCGCAAAGTAAGCCGCCCACCTGGCTTTGGCCGTGAGGGCTGCAGCCGCCGTTGTGTCGTCGTCTCCATTCTGCTCGTGATCCGGACGCCCCTCATCGGCTGCGATCGCAGCATCGATGATGGCAAGATCCTGGGCCATTGTCTGAGCATCCCGGTCATACAATTCCGGCACCGCATCCATACCCAACTCGGTGTTAATCTCGGCCAGCTCCTCCTCAAGCCCCTCCACATGCTTGTTGAACGCCTTAGCCTCCCGGTTTTCATCACCAATGCGGGTCTTCTTGCCCTTGCGCTCCATCTTCGACGCTTCTGGGCCAAGGTGACTAGTTGGCTTGCGCGTGAGGCCCTGGTCTTCGTAAGAGCGATGATCCACGCGCTCAGCTCGGCCCGCGCGTTCAAGCGCCCCATTCATGAACGTAGCGGCCTGCTCACGCCACGTGAGAAGCGTTTTCTTAGCGTTCCACGTGTCGGGTTTCATTGCCTTAAAGCCATTTCGCGTGATCGGGCGAGGGGACAGCAAAATGTGAGCATGCCAGTTGCGGCCGTCGCCTTCATGGTCTGGCGCGTGAATGTCCACCTGGGCAACCATACCCCGTTTCACATAGGCCGTTTCCACGAACGAATGCAGCCAGTCGCGGTTTTCCTCAAGGCTCAGCTCGTGGGGCAGGGCGATGACGTTCTCTCGGGCCACACGGGCGTCTTTACGGCGCTCCAATGCCTCGACTTGGTTCCAGAGGCGTTGACTGTCGCGCGCCCAATCCGGCGCGCGAGACGGCGCGAGGATTGCCGACGACACAACGCCCCGGCGGTTGCGGTAATCGAAGCTCTGTCCGGTGCGCTCATCGTGGATCAGTGCGCCTGCACGATAGGCCGCTGCAGCGGTCGAACTGCGACCCTGGGAGCGTGAGATATGCTGCACCTTAAAGTGATAAATAGCCATACGATTTTTTGGGGATTGCCGTAGGCGATTTCCCAAAACGGGGGATAAAAGGGGGAGACCCCCTTTTCGCACGGATCGGCTTTAGCCGTTCCGATGTTGCTTGCAACATGTAAGTGCGCCCTTAAGGGTTTTCGCTTTCTGGATCTCCCAATGCTTTAAGAAGAAACCAGCGAGCGGTTAAAAGCCGCTCGCATTGGCCAGGATGGCCAACTGTGGACAATCTAGCCAGACTACTTGCCCGGTACAAGGCCCGGCGCTATCGTTATCGGCGATTGAATGTGCATAAACCAACCTGGAGTTGAATATGAGCGCCAAGCGCGATTTTTCCCACGGAGCGGACAGCTCCGAACCAACGCCAAATCAGCTTTTCGCCAAAGGGGTGCCGTCAAAGCGAGAGCAAGCCCTGCTGCAAAAGCGCGCCGAGCTCGATGCACAGCTCAAGCGCGCCCAACAACAAGCGCGTAAGAAGTGGCGGCAAGAAGAAACGCGTCGCAAAATCATCGTCGGGGCCTTGCTGATATCGGAAGCCGAAGACGACGCAGAGCTCCGCGAACGGATCTACCACTTACTGAATACCAAAGTAACCCGCCAGCATGATCGAGTGTTGTTCGATCTGCCACCCTTGTCGGGTCAAGATGACGGGCCTGGTTGAAGCCCGGGCAGGAGGGGAGAAACACGCGGCATCACAGCAAGAAGTCGGATTCCTGTTGCTGCGTGGCGGGATCCGATGGGGCAGGGGAGGGCGCTTGAGGCCTGTCATCTGGCGTCAACCGAAAATAACGGCTCCCAGTTGCAGCTCAGGGATACGCGCGCGGGGCCTCGTGAACTTCTGTCTTTATCCAGAGTCTGCTCGGCCTAAGACCAATACGGGGCTGCTATGCAGGCATTCAGCACGTCGTTCACACGAAAAGCCTGAATTTCCTGACAATGGACTTGGATTCGATACAACATGACATAATTTGCAACCGTTGCGTCGTCATGTATCTAATCAATGGAGAGTGAATGATGGGGAATTTTCTGCGTTTTTCTGTGCTGGCTCTGGTGTTGTCGTGTGTTGGCTGCGAGGTTACCAGATCTCCCGGGTGGTCAAATTCATTCTACGACAGTAAGCAGTTGCGAGAAGGAATATTGCCCGATGGCGATTTTGGAGCGTTGGTCGATGAGTATGAACATTACGCCTTCGGGTCGCTGGGTGAGCCTTGCCGCCATCCAAGCTCAGAAACCCGCGAGCCTTGCTGCCATCCAAGCTCAAAATTCCGTGATCGAGACAGTATAAATCCAGTCCATGCTGCTAATGTTCGGAATGAGATTATCACTGCCTCCATAATTTGTATAGACGCGAATTTTCTGGATTTCGAGAAGCATACGAGCCGAAACCACCAAGCGCTAAATATTGGTGGTGACCTCGCGCAAACGGGCCTGACGCTTGGCAGTACTCTCACTGGCAGCAAGAGGATAAAAACCACTCTCAGTGCGATCGCTACGGCAACAGGGGCTGGAAAGCTCACGGTTGATAAGAACCTGTTCTATAAACAAACGCTACCAGTGCTGATTAAGCAAATGCAGGCTGCCAGGACGAAACAGTTGGCTGTGCTACTGGCAGGGAAGAAAAAGTCCATCGTGGACTATCCTTTGGAACTCGCCGTAGGTCATCTCCTCTTGTACTATGAAGCCGGTTCAATCCATGGATCACTTGCAAGTGTTAGTGATTCTGCGGCCAAAGAAAAAGAACATGCCGAGGAGGCTGTCGAAAAAGTTTCGGGCAACTTCTTTCACGATGATGCGACAGACTACTTAGAGACTCGTCTAAACGGCGATCCAGGCTTCCAAGCAAGGCTGGAAGCATTCATGGCAGATGCTTATGGTTTAGATAAGTCTGGCGACATGCTGACATTTCTTTATGATGACGACCACGCTAGAGAGCGTATGATCGCGGCCAGATATTTTGCCAACAAATAGTGTTGGCCGCCGCGCCAGGCCATCACAGCAAGAAGTCGAATTCCTGCTGCTCCGTGGCCGGATCAGATGGGGCAGGGGAGGGCGCTTGAGGCCTGTCATTCGGCGTCAAGACGGCAGTCATCCGCTGCACCATGCGCCGTGTCTCTTCGCCTGCCATCGCCCAATGAATATTCGTCCAGCGATGGTCAAGCTTCATCGTCAAGGTGTTGCCCTGGATCACCTCGGCCGGAACGCCCCATAGCGTCATGTTGATGTAGCTCATATCGCATGCCACCGGGTTAATGTCCTGCAGAGTGGCCCGAAGCAAGCCCACCTGTGGTGCCAGGGCTTCGGCGCACGCCAGTATCATACCTCCACTGCCTGCGGCCGGGTCGCAAACAGTAACGGGCTTGCCGGCGGCAATAACCGCCTTGGCGTCGAAGCTCAGATCAGCCAGCAATTTCGTTACCCCTGGGGGCGTGAAGAATTCGCCTCGGCTGTCCCGGCTCGATGGCGACACAATATCCGTGTAGTGCGTGCCTAGAATGTCGGCGAACGGATTTTGCTCCATCTCCTCGATGAGGAATGCCAACGCCTTGCCGAAAGCGGTCAAATCCTCGCGGGAGTAGGGGGCTATTGCCGTCATATACTCGTCCTCACGGGTCTGAGCGGCCACGCAGCATGCCGCGATACGGCAAAAATCAGAGAAAACACCCACGATCGACGTGCGCGTATGTGCAAGATCCTCGAGGACGCGGCGGTAGTCTTGATCTTTCGCCGGCGCGATGCGGTTGAACGGTATAGTCGGTTTGTCGGTCATGCCGCGTTTTAAGCACAGGCCTAGCCCTAGGCGCAAGTACTTTTTCGGCGCGCCTTGCGCGGTCGGGGCAGGAGGGGAAGAAGGGCCGTCCATCTTGCTTGATGGGTCAAGTATTTAGCGTGCCGCAGAATGTGTTAAATGGATCTATACAAATCACCGCTGGCGCTTCTTCGCCTGTAGGTAAGTCTTGTTCACGCAGAGCGGAAAGCAGGCATCGTAGGGCAGGCGTATTCTCTCTGCCAACCGCTGCGTTTGCACGGCGATCCAATCCGGATTATAGCCCGCATCTCGTAAGACCCAATAGCCCAGCCAAAACCAGCGAGGATGATGGACGTATCGCTCTGAGCCATCGGGCATTGGCATACGTGCCAGGATGGGCGTGAGCCAATGCGTTTCGGTAGCCTTGTCGGTGATAAACGTCTTCATCTCACCAGCCTATCACGGGACGGATTTTTGACGCAAATTCTATCTCTCCAGATCCTTATCCGGATCGCGAGACGCACGCTCAAACGTGGAAAATAGACGTTCGGCCATTCGGTGGTCATCCAAATCATTCACCTTGCTCTCTCCCGTCACCTCGTTGTGCTCTGGCACCTGGGAAACTGTGCCGCCAGGGGTGGGCACCATAACGGGGGGATCGTAGTTCAATTCGGGCGGATCTTCGGTACTTTTCGAGATATCAGGGTCGGTCAATTCCGATGCGGCTTGATCAAACCGCTCGTTTAACGGGGGTTTTGGCGGCTCCATAACAGCCTCAATCATGATGGGGTGAATAAAACGCCCTGGGGCAAGCTACTACTCAAAGGAGAAAGACAACATGGGATCGATGGCCGGTTTCGTTTGCTCCAAAGCGTAGAGCACGGCGACGACCACTTGCTCTGCTATCTGATAACGGGGCATGGAAAAGACGGCGCAGCGGGCCAAGCCTTGGCGGAACACGACAATCCCGGGTTTGTCGATCATCGGCAGGCCAAGCTCTTTGCTTGCCGCATATTCTGCGGCCCTCTCCAGCCGGGGAATCTGCGGTTCTTCGACGGTAACGGTAAAGCGGCCGGCCGCATCGTCTTGACGCGACAACACGGTGGTCTTAAGTAGCCCGTGGATGATGACGGTATCGGGCGTGATCGTCAGAGCCAAGCGTTGCAACGCCAACGGCCATAAGAGCGTGTAGAAGACCAAATAGCGGGTCGGTATTCTCAAGAAGGTGACACTAAAAATGAGCCCAACCCCAACAAAATGCCAGTCGATACCTATGCTCCGCTCGTAATGCAGGAATGCACCGATCTGCGGCACCGTTTCGGTACAAAAATCCCCAATAGCCCAGCGGATCTCAAAGCCTGTAGAAATCCAGCCCCAAAAAGGCTCACCCTCCGGCGGCCAGCCCAAATTCTGCGCGAGCAAGGCCAGTAACGGAAACAGAGCCAAGATAAAAGCGCAGATCGCCAGAAGCCGGCGCAACACCTCGGCGACGGCGTGACAAATGAACCAGCGATGCAGGCTAAAGCACCAGCCTTTGACCTGAATGCCGCCCCCCTGGACATCCACGCTAGGCCAGTTATAGACAGGGGCCGGGGTATTCATCGAAAAGCCTCAGTAAGAGGGCAAGGCCGGCGGGCCAGCCTTGCCCTCGGCGAATGCCTATTCCACGCCCTGACGAAGCACGCGGATGGTGATGTCCGTTGCGCCACAGTCGCGCACAAGCGCTTCCCAGAACTCGATAATATCGTCGTCTGAGAACTCTCGGAACCCTCTCTGCAAGAGGTAGATGTGAACCTCTACCCCAGTGAGATCTGGCTTTTCTCGCTTGTACTTCGGCGTCTCGCGGAAACGCTCGAACTGAAATCCCTGCCTATACTGGTCTAGGCCGAGGGAATTATTCACCAAATCGGAGATAACCGTGATCCGTTTGCGCGCAGCATCTGACTTAGACAAGATATCCGAATACACCGTTATGTATCCGAATATAGGGCTTTCCTGGGCAAGGGGCGTTTCAACGTCCATGATCTCCTCGATCGCCGGTAGCATCTCCCGTCGATACAAACGATCCGGCTCCATACTCAGGTATTCGTCCGTGGCCGCTGGCGCTCCTGGGGGCAGTTCAGCTTGAGAACGGGGCACCCCCATCACATCAGCCAGTGGCTCAGGCATGCTTGAGACCTGCCCGTGGATGCTAGCGTGGAGTTGCAGTTGCTCACCAACCCGCAAATCATGGAACGTTCCATCTAGCAAGGTACGCACATCGCGAGCCTGCTGAGGACTGAACTTAGGGGGTGATACATCCACGAAGCAGAGATGAAGCAAGGGGGGAGGAGGAACCTCGCCCCTTGCTTCATCATCGACCGTGCTGGTCGTAGCAGCCATTGCAGGCTGAGTATCGTCCGTACTGGACGGCATATTGGTCATCGCAAACCAGCCGATGCCCACGACAACGATGAGCAAAGCCATAATGGAAAGACCTTCTTTCATGATGAAATCTCCTGTCTGATCCGTTCTTCAGTTTCAACTTGTATCCGGTGAAAATGCTTTACCGTCTCGTCGATCGTCTCGTCGACCGCCATGTATTTGGCTTCAAGCAAAGCGACATTCTCGGCCGACTTACCCATAGACACCATTCCTAATTTGCACTTGAGCCAAACCTGCTCCCACCAAGCGGCCCGTTCGATCTTCTTCATCGAAGACGTGACGCGGCCCGCTACCTGGCTATAGCCCGGAACAGGGTCAAGGAGGCCATACCCCTTCACCCAAAAGAGGACGGATGAAGCCACGCCTAGCATGAATCCAATTAGGCTATGGAGATTGTAAAAAGGCAAAATGAGGGCCGGATTCCGTTCTAATTCCAACAGTATCTCGGCAGCACTTCCGGAGTCTGATGACCGGACGACGCCAACCGACAGATGTAATACCAGCAAGCAGACAGTGATGCCGATGGCCCCCACCTTTGCCCATCGCTTCTCCGTGACTTCTGACTGTTCAGTCGCCCGTAAATGTCGCACGCGTCTCCAACACACCAATCCGCCAAACAAGGCAAACACGCAATTAATTCCGGTTACGCTGAGGGCGAAAAACAGCGCCGCGTCAGCGCTTGGTAGAAACCCCGTACCCAACATGTATTTCTGAGTAAGAACGACCTCAACGGTCATTACGATAAGAACGACCGCAGCGAAGAGAGGCAAGTTGACGTCCTTTGGCAATCTCGCTAGGCCTCTTTCCTTTCGATAGAAAAATACCTCCGTACAGAGCGCCTCAAACTTCACAGCTTCGATTTCAGCCCTATCCATGAACTTTCTGAGGCTTTTCTGCATCTTGGCTGCGGCTTGCTCTACCAAGATTTCCTCGATTTGGGTCTGGCGAAATTGGCGTTGGCTCTCTTCCTCTTTGAGTTTCCGTGCGGCTTCGCTTTTCTGGCGATCGGCTTCTTGCCGTTCCACCTCTTCGATGTCAGGCAATACTGAAGCATCGCCAAAGCGGTTGCCCAAATGTTGGTCACGCGGACTACGGGACTTAGAGGTGTGACCTGAGCCACCATGAGACTCGTTTTCCGGGTTCGCCCCGGGAAAATCACGAACAGACATAAGACTACCTTTCAGGCACAGGCAGGCGTTAACGCGCTAGCCAGGTGTGAATTTCCTGAACAACGGGAGGATCTACGCCTAGCAGCCTATAGCTGTCCCAGACGCAGAAATAACACAACGAGCAACCAACCAGAGCGTTGACGAAAACACCCGGATTGGCGTCGATTTACCCTAGGTGCGGTTGAATAACCATGATGTTTAGCCTTTCAAGGGTGCGCGAAGCACCTGTGATCTATACGGTTTTCCCCAGCATGACGGCTATGCTACAAGTGGGGCCTCATGTCTCTGTCCTTAGCCAAATCTTGCAGGATTATGGCAGGACAGATTTACTACAGTAGATTACTACCTGGATAGTTCAAACTCGACTTTTCGATTTTTTCCCCGAATTTTTTGAGAACGATCAATTTTTATCGAGAGTGCTCTTTGTGGGGTTCATCTTGTGCCTACGAGCATAGGGAGAGAACCGTACTCCCAAAATAGCATAGAGAAGTTCAACCCCACCACTTCCATAGTGCTCCTCAAGGTTTGCCAATAAGCGTTCTTTAACAGCGCTCTTTAACGGAAGCACGACAGCCAGTTCATCCGGAGATAATTCCTCTGCAAGCTTCACTCGCAAACTTGCGTCATGATAACTAAGAGTACTCCGCGTCGGACGAAAATGGGCTACATGCTCATTGAAGAAATCTATTCCGCTCTGAGAGCGATCCTCGCGCGCGGCATAACACGGAGTGTTGGCCGGAATGAAATCAAGCTTCATCCAACCTTCGGGGTCTACGACCCGCCAAAATTCGTCCTTAATTTCAAGTTCCCTCATTATTTACGCAACCTCCTCATTAAAAAGGATTTACATATCACAACGGTCAGTGGGAGTAAATAAAAAAATCCGATTCTGGCGGCTGGACATTGAAAGTTCCGATTTACACCATAGAGTAAATTTTCAAAGTTTTTTTTGGTCTGTGCCCTATCTATACGGTTACTGCGGCTCGACGGCAATCAGCCACAGTGTGATCAAAAAAAACCGCCCGTAAATGGGCTGCATCACATTGTGTGATGTATTCAATTCCCTCCACCAGCATGTTTGCAGATGTGCTGGTGGAGCTTTTCTTTTAAAGTTTGCCCTTGGAAACGGCTATGAACATCCTCGATGACCTGCGCCGGGGCGGCGATCACCCCAAGCCACTCGCCTCCTTCGAGCGCTTCGCGTCGCCGGCGGACATTGCCAAAGACCGCTCGCTGGCGTTCTCCATCCCGAACCGTGACGGCAAGATCTTCCTCGGCC
>WURV02202139.1:0-11576 GCA_011762755.2 Epimenia babai
CCATCCATCCATCCATCCATCCATCCATCCATCCATCCATCCATCCATCCATCCATCCATCCATCCATCCATCCATCCATCCATCCATCCATCCGATGTTAACATTTTCTTAAAGAATCTTCTCAAGAACCGCTTATCGCAGAGGTCTGCCATTTGGCAAATGTCCTTTGGTTGGTCTCTTCTAGATTTGTTCATGGTATCGTTATTGCACCTAAGGGAAGTAACTTACGCCGATTTTCATATTTTTTCTTAAAAAATCATCTCAATAACCGCTTATCACAGGGGTCTGTTATTTGGCGGTTATTGTCCTTGGGTAAGTATCTTTCAGATTTGTTCAGCATCTCGTCATGGGAGGAAAGGAGGGTAATTTCTATAAAATTTTTAATTTGAAAATCCTTATCTCCCTGTCAGCTTAGTGCGAATGTCAGCCATTTGTCAGATATTTAGATTTGTTTAGGACATCTCTGTTTTGGCAGTTAGATGTGATTTCAGTCTAGGTTTTTGCCACAGATCTGTATTTTCTTGTTTTAGTGTTGTAATGGGCATTGTTGGGTCTCTTTGGACACTTGTCTTGTTTTAGTGTTGTAATGGGTATTGTTGGGTCTCTTTGGACCCTTGTCTTGTTTCAGTATCGTAATGGGTATTGTCGGGTCTCTTTGGACTCTTGTCTTGTTTTAGTGTTGTAATGGGTATTGTTGGGTCTCTTTGGACTCTTGTCTTGTTTCAGTATAATAATGGGTATTGGGTCTCTTTGGCCTCTTGTCTTGTTTCAGTAGCGCAATGGGTATTGTGGGGTCTCTTTGACATCTTGTTTTCTTTCAGTGTTGTCATGGGTATTGTCGGGTCTCTTTGTCTCTAGTCTTGTTTGCGTATCGTAATGGGTATTGTCGGGTCTCTTTGGCCTCTTGTGTTGTTTCAGTGTCGTAATGGGTATTGTCGGGTCTCTTTGTCTCTAGTCTTGTTTGCGTATCGTAATGGGTACTGTCAGGTCTCTTTGGCCTCTTGTTTTTGATGTCAAGCAGTATCCTTGTCTCCTTGGCTTCTTGTTGTCTTTTTCTCAGGTGAGCATCTTGGGCCTCTTGCTAAATCTACTCAATAACTCAAAATGCTTTTATTTTGTAATTCATACTAGATGAATATTGAGTGTTTTATTAGTATTTTTAATAGCGATGCTATGCAATGAAACATGGTTTAGCACACTAATATTAGCACCGTAAATCCCTAAATATTATATATAACCATATCATATATATAGGGTGGCCGCATTTTGCGGATACTTTTGATTTTACTGATAAATTACGACAATAAATTTTTCTGTTAAATTACGCCAAAAATAGATTTTTTTATCCAAGTTAATTTTCCCCTTATTTTACGCAGAAAATTTATTGCAGATATTTTTGCCTGTTAGACCCATGCGGCATTTCCCCCAATTTTTCAGAATTTATGCAGACATTTTACTTGTAATAGTAGTAAATTGTGATTATAGTTTCCAATAAATTATAGTAATTTACTATAAACTATAAATAGTTGATTTTAATAGCCGATAACTGTCGAAACGGTCATAATTTGTCCAATACACGGCCACTCTATATATCTAGCCATTTTATTGTTTATAGCGAATATTGTTATAGATTTAAATTTAGATTCTCATAATCTACAATAAATGGTCTAAAATTAAAACTTACCCGCAGACATTTAATTCAATTAAACTTACCAACAGATGCATCGAGTTAACATTTGTATATATATTGAAATAGGAAAGGAATTCAATGGGTAATGTATTTTTTTCTAGGTCCTTCAATGTCCAGCGCTCGTCATGGCAGTTACTTAACCCTAACTTTTGCTGTGTGTAGTAAACTCTAATTTAAACAAACTATCGTTCCAATTATTTCGATATCTTTAAAAAGAGAATTCCTTAATTGAGACTTAAGAACATCACTTTTATCAGTGCGAATGACAGATGTGTGGTTCTTAACATTTTCATTTACTTTTGCATAACAACTGTTCCCAAGAAGTAATATAAAGATGTCTGCAAGCAAACCTATACTTTAGCCATCGTCCCCTGTTTTGCGCGCTTTTGTTACTTCTTCAACGAACCATTTAAAAATAGGTGCTCGATTAGGGTGATCGACGGTTCTGTGAACGCTTGTCATAATAACCCCATGCTCGAGATAGCATCTTATAAATGGTTGAAACTGGCACTGAATTCTATTCTTCGAATAAAGGAAGGGTGTCATTTCTTCAGACTTTCACCAAAGATGTTTATGGATCCCACCAAACCAGCTAATCTTATCAAGAAACCAGTCCACGTCAGTGAACGGTTTGTAGTAATGCCGCACCTTTTTTTACTTATAGGCCTATCTTGCGCCATCATAATATGGTCTCTCTCCTTTTTTCGATATTTGTTTGATACTTTCCACTGTATAATTCTACATTGTTATCTATTTCGTGCTCATTGTAAATGTACATAATTGTATCTAACATTAATCTGTATTACCTGTATACTGTTAGGTGTTAATTTTATATCATTTAAGTACTGTACTTACACTATAGTCTCAGACCATTAGGCTATTGTTTCATGTAAAGTGTGTTTGACCCCTGAGCTAATAAGTAAGTACACTTTAATCAAGTAAATTTCATTTCGTCGTCGAAAGATAAAACGCAATTATGTCATTACCGAGTATCTTTTTACAATATTGATAACATCGCGCATGCCGTTCCTAGAATATTCAGTTTGGAGAGCAATTTCTCTCTGTTAACCGTTCTCCTCGGCATCGGTATACTCTATGGCGACTGTCGGCTCGTCGTAACAAATACCGTGACTCATCACTGAAAATGACACGTCGCCACCATGCCTGTGTCCACACACGATGAGTTCTAAACCAGTCAATTCGTGCTTGGCGCTGATGTGGTTTGAGAATCATTCCACGATGAGGACGTCTCGCGCGCAAGTCAGGTGGTTGTGAATTGTTTGCGCTGTAACCTGGAGTTCTGGGTGTGACTCAGCCGTTGTCGAAGTTGCGGTGATGAATCTGTCTCGGACCCGTGATGTCACACGTCAGCCGGTCCGTGGACGATCATCCACTGTTCCATTCTGTTGGTATCGCTGCCAGAGAGGACTGATGGTGCACCGATGCACATGGAAATGTACGGCCACATCATGCTGCGATTCACCAGCCTCTAAACGCCCTCTGGCATTATTGCGTTGAGCTGTATTGAGCCTAGGCATGACTTTCAACTTTGGTGGATTTTCTAAAACAGTGACTGGCGAGTTGTGAGATATTCAGTTTTATACACTGAAGTCGGCTTGGCATGTTTAGTAACAATTTTTGCTCAATTTGTCACTTGTAATCGTATGGGAACAATAAACAAAATGTCACGTGACTTACATTTGCCAGCATACAAACCGTGCCTGTGTTACACGTGTGCTAAATCTATAGCTGGAAGCGTACTAGTTGTGGTTATAAAGCTATATTTTAGTTACTATATAAATATATGTGTAGAATGATGAAATTTCACATGTTACGTTTTTTTTTTGTTCAGTATATATACAAAATATAAAATTTATATTTTAAAATGGTATATTTAAACTAAACCCTCCTTAATATTATCAAATTGTGTCCATTACCAATGTCTTTCCTCTTTCACGTATTACATTAAAGAAATTAGGCTTTACTTACAAACAGAAATAGATTATGTCGTTATTCACCAAGGAACATCTGTGCATCCATGCTTATGTGAAAAAGCCAAGTAAAAGGATGGAGAAATAATTTGGCCAGATGATTGGTAAAGATTTCTTGCATATGTGTGTACCCTTTTTGAATTGAACTACGGTAAATAAAAAAGCATGTTGAGCAGTGGATAGATGAGTTTATCGTGAGACATTGCGCAAAGAAATGGGTCAAAACCCATTTTGAACATCATTGTTGCATTCTATAAGGTTATGTCTACCCTAAAGTCGAGACCGAAATCGGACAGTCACATACGTATTTAACTTTGAAATGATTGTATGGTTTATAAATACTTCAGATGTGATTTTTTTAGGTTTTTATCGAATAAACTTTGCATAACAAACAGAACCTTTGTTGTTTTTTCTCTCACTAAGTTGAACGTTTCGACCATTGCCCTAAGAGTGTGAGGTGATTTGTTGCTGTGACGTGCAGAGAACATTTATTATCTTTTATCAGCAGTATCTCATCAGAGGTCACGGTATATGGTCGTTTGATACGGGCGGTTTTTTTCCATCGCTTCCAGTCACTTTTTAGTCTTATTTTTTGTTGATAGTAATAGGGCATTTACACTGCTATATTTCTTGCCGTAATTTCTTACGCTCAAAAATCGTCGATAGTTGCAAGAAATATCGTATTAGAGCAGAGCTTTATTCAGCGCAATTTCTTGCGCAAGTTTATCCAATGGTATAAGAATATTTAACACGTGACTCAAGTGATTGTGTTTGTCCGTCCAGTAAAAAAACTACCACAAAATGTTTGGAGACAAATGCAGAGAAAAAAACCCCATACCTCTGATTTTTTTCTGTGTATTTATAGTCTCCAACTAGTCATAGAACCACATTGGCTACCCCTATTACCATAAAATTGCGGCTCGTAAACTGGTCGACGTCGAAACTGAAAAACTGAAATATTAATTAATGCCTACCGAGAGCACGCTATTTTATGGGATATGACGAACCCAAACAGTCATAAAACCACGAAGAAATCTAGCATGGCAAGTTCTGATAACAGCAGCCATGGATTCGATGTCACTATCAGAATCACTCGATTTTGAAGTTGTATCCTCCATCTTTATTTGATCACGTGACGATTATCGTGTCACAACCGGCATTATCGCTGTCGATAAACTAAAGTATCTTGGTGTAAATGCTTAGTGAAACAAATTGCAGGCATTAATTCATGCAAGAAATATCGCATGTAAATGCCCTATAAATCGTGAAATAGACAAAGTGAATTTTGAAACAGTTATTTGTGGTTTGGTTTCATAGATATTCGGGAGGGCAAGGTTTTGTAAAATGTAATTGTTGTCAATGAGATGTAAATCTGATCATTGTAAATGTTACAAGAACAATGTGAAATGCAATTCACTTTGTCACAATAGTCTGTTGTAGTAAATAGCAAATTACTGAACTAATCAAAGGAGCACCACAACATTGTGTAATAATAAACGCTGTTAAATGAAGTGTAATGTTCATGTCCCAGTTGCTCGTGTTGTCAAATGAATTTCAGGAAATGTGCAATAATTTTGGTCAAAATTTTCAGGAAATGCGCATATTTCTTGGTTTATTTCAGGAAATATCAGGAAATTATTTCAGACCTTTTCTGAGCATATATTCACAGTAGACAGTTGAGTGAGTCGGGATGGCTGTGAGTTTTTACTTAATTCATGATTGATTCAAAGATACCAAAGATTTACGATGAATTATTGAGTAACATTTATTGTATTCCTGTGATCGCAGTTTGTTTTTCGGTAACAGATATTCCATGTCAAAACGGTTTATTTATAACCCGTGTGAGTATACCTGATACCATTCTGGTTAGACGATCGGTAAAAGTTTTTTTATAACCGCGCTCATATCTTAATTGTATTATGGTAGATGAAAATCATTTCAAACAATAGTTACTAGCTTTCCGTGAAACATTTCACTCTCAGAGTGACCCATTTGTATGGGATGTCGCTATCCCTATAGGGACATTCTAGTTATTTTTGTGTACATACCGAAATAAAATCGTGAAAGTACTGGATATTTTATTAATGTTTCCGCAATATAATTTTGTGGATTTTTATCAAAGAAACTTTGTATCGCGATACTTTTGTTGTTATTTTCTCACCTGTACGTCCCTCTCATTCATGTCAGTCTAAATCTCTAACAAAATGCCTGCCAACCAGGTGGAGGGGGATTAATTGGTGCGCTGCATCGGCACAGCCGTCTTGTCAAAAGCTTGAGTTATCTCGTCATCTCCCTGGCCTTTTTTGTGTTTATAGGAGTTCATAGGGGGCGGGGGGTGCAAGAAAGTATTTTTGTGCTCGCGAGTTCATAGGAGATGCAAGAAAGTGTTTTTGTGTTTGCGAATTCATAGGAGGTGCAAGATGGAGCAGTGCAGTTCCTGAATTGAACACGTCGATCATTGACCCAATAGATTTTTTTCTGTGAGGTGAGGTGTAGAGACCACCCACTATTTTGTATGACCAGTACCACCTTGTCCGTATCATGACATGTGTCCATTTGATACGGGCAGTTTTCCTTTCAATATTTTCACCTGGCACTTTTAACTGTTTCATTTAGGACTATTCTCAGATGTGAAATTTGTATAATTTGTCTGTGCTAGCCAAAATCAACGTTCAAACAGTAATCGTTGACTGAGAATTAACAAGGTCTATCTGCACATTGACCAGAAACTTTTTATGATACTATTCATGCATGCAAATGTGGAAATAGACCTATCGAGATCTGAAAATAACTGTATATATTAATAATATTTGCATACATTTGTGATGCCAATAGGCCCTCTTAACTTTGAACGCATTTGCAACATAAGCCTCAAGTTCTGCAATATTGTCACATAGACCTTGTTAATTCTAACTGGTATTAGAATTAAATGTTGGGTTTCACTTTCGCAATTCGTTCTCTTTTATGGATTTGGTAAGACAGGTCGTGTAGTATGTATGCGTGCATGCGCGTGCTATCTACTGCGCGTCAGAAACATTATGACAAAGGCCACAACATTCACAATAGCGGCCGATCTGGCTCCAGAACACATCTATAATAACAACTATGAAATAAAATAATTGATGCGTTTTATCCTTTAAAACTAATAGTGATTCCTCTCTTGTTCATCATCCGCCAATGATGATTGAAGATTGTAATAGGAGCATTTACATTTTGTGTTATTGATTTTATGATTATAATCATGTACCATTTCATTTCTTCCCAATTATTGTTTCAGGCGTAAATCATCATTTGAGTAACGGTAATTTCTTATACTCATTAACGCACTATTCAGAATGGAAGTTATCCAACATTGTTGTCTATTTCATGCTTATTGTAAATGTACATAATTGTATCTAACATTGATCTGTATTACCTGTATACTATTAGATGTTAATTTTATATAATTGAAGTAATTACATTAGAGTCTTAGACTGTTAGGCTATTGTTTCATTTAAAGTGTTTTTGACAGCTCATCTAATAAGTAAACTGTAATCAAATAAATTTCATTTAATTTCAAAGTTCTATAATTTACTTATCGATTATATTTCAATTGTTATTTAAGTATAATTAGTATTTTTGTTAATTGAAAATATAAATTGCAATTTAAATTATCCACTTTCTTCGAATGTATGATAAAAATTTAAATGTTCGTCAACCTCTGTTTTCTATATTAGTCAAACTAAACACTTTGGTGTCTTTGCATTGATTAAATGAACCATCTATAGCCAGTATGAATAATTCTTCACCTAATACGACCGTAATCACACCATTGTTCCAAGGACCGGTTACTGCATCAACCAACAATGTGCCAAACACTACCATCATATACATTTGGCTCAATTTTGTCGAAGAGCCATACGTGCACATTTTTATTAAATATATATTCCCGCCTTTTATATTACTCGGTATATTCGGTAATGGGTTTTGCTTTATGTCAGTTTTCGCCAGAAAACTGTATCGCAAATCTCCGGTGTTTATGTTCTACGCATTTCTCGCTCTGAACGACTTTCTGATTAATATCGCTGATACTATGGCGATTATAGAAGCGTACACGGGTTACGGTATCCACTCAACTGACGATGTCATATGTAAAATTTTCGTCTGGCTCCGTCACCCATCCCTGACCTCATCGTCGTGGCTCCTGGTATCCGTCACAGCGTACAGATTGTACGGTATGGCCAGACCCCTGGATCTCGTCAAACGTGACAGCCTCAAGATGTCTGCAGTCGTCTCGATAACCATAACTGTAGCATTCCGCTTACTTGAGATGCATATATTCTGGACAAACGGAATTGTCATTCGTCCTCTTGGCCCAAACTCTCACGCTTCCGCGTGCTTCACGCCCTATAAAAATTTCGCGGCTGTCTACGGAACCTTAAATACCGCATTCTATAGTCTCGGACCCGGTCTCTTGTTATTTTTTATGTCTCTCATTATCATCATCGTATTTATCCGGAGCTACAGACAACACAAACGGTTACTGGCCGGCGAATCCAGTGAAGGGAAACAGGAAGTGTCGAGCACATACCAGACGGCTAAGAATACCGTCACTATGTTGATACCACTGTCTATTTTACACATATTGACGTCTTCTCCCTCTAATATTTATAGTTCTATATCTGGCAGTGGTGGGGCTAACCCGACATTGATTTTAATACTTAGCAGACTTCAAGGGCTCAATCATTCCCTCAACTTTTATCTGCAAGTGATCATAAGCCAGTTTTACAGGGAAACTATGTTACTGCATCTGTCAAATACCCGCTATAAATGAAATCTTTGATGGGATACCAACTGATATTGGCTTGGGAGTATTGTAGTGTGCTTGTTGATATTTGCCTCAAGTATAAAAAAATGTAATGCAATAATATTAACTTAGACATCAAAAAGAGTTCTAGTTGGTGTGGTTTTTTAATTTTGTTGTGTTTAATTAATGTCTTAGGAAAATGCTGTAAAAAGCTTTTCGATATGCTTATTAGTGAAATTGTTACATCACAACGCAACGTCCAAATATTTAAATCCAAGTTTAGATATCTATATTGGCATTTTAAAATTAAAATTAAAATGTTATTGTTGCCACTTGAAGTTGGCGTTGTGCTCAGATTATTTATTGATTATTGCAATCCACTTAACCATGGCCCTAGAAAAACGCGCCTTCAACTCGGTCCGCGTATGGGGGACTGGGTAGGCCACGTGGTGTGGTTAAGCAAGGTAATATGGATGGTCGCTGTTGCGCACGAGACATTCCACCACTGTATAACCAAACAAACATCGCTCCCAACTTTCTGCCACATGCACAGCGTCGTCCAAACAAAGCAGACGGGAGATTGCCAGACTATACCGGATGACTGTGAGCAGAAAACCTGCAAAAATTTACGGCCGCATAGAAGATCACTCTATTCGGTATCTCGTTGGGACAGCCAAATATATTGACTCCACATCACATCATGATTGGAATCAGTGGAAATGAATCCAGACGACCCTGGGTTGATTCCCGGTCAGGGAAGTATGATACCTGAGACATTTTCAGGCTGAAAGTACATCAAACCTTTATCAGCCAGTGGGAGTCTGAATAGCCCTTGCAGTGTGCTTATGTAGAGGCGTTTTCCCTCTGATGGTGCTGTGTTTCAGATGCCTTCTGGATGGTCTCTATAGTACTTATTTCTTCACCATAACCTCATCTTACTGTTAATGATAATCGACTGTCACAAATTAGCAGACAGAGTGTGCGACGTATGTAGGTCGTCTGGAGGTACTTGAAACTAGTGGATAATAGTCGACTCTACGCTCAAATTCGGTGGTTTTCACAATCGTGTTTTTTTCCAGCCTTATTACTGAGGCTAATCCGTTGCGTTAACCATTGCCTAGCTTTTTTAACTATCAATAATGGCCTTAATAACACGATAATCTCCATACTATTGTTACGTACATACATTATTAACACTATTGTACATACACAGTAGATAACAAAATTAAATGTTGCAGAAAGGTAACAGTTATACTTAATTGGAAGGAAATGCACAGAAAATAAACCTATAACTCTGATGGGACTCGAACCCATGACCTGCAGATAACCGGTCTGGTACTCTACCAACTGTGCTACAGGGGCAAGCTTTCTCCTGTGCATTTGCTTTCTAATGTGCAGTTAGGTATTTCACGCCGTTTATTTGAGAGCCACACATTTAAAGGCTGTATGTATATCATGCCAGCGATATACACAGATATCTGTAACAATCATGATGGACTATAAATTGTTTGGCTGATTTTTGCGGTGTTTTCTATATTAACGTGACGTTAATGGGGTAGCCAATGTGATTCTATGAATAGTTGGAAAGAAATGCACGGAACAAACCTCCACCTATGATGGGACTCAAACCCACGATATCCAGATAATCGGTCTCGTGCTCTACCAACTGATCTACAGGGAATTATACTTAACTCATAGTTAACCGCAATGGCCTGCCCGTCTCAACTTTAATGCCATTATTTTTGGCAGGTAGTTGCTGGAGTAAACTCATTTCTAAAATCGATACATGTTTGATATCATTTTTGGAAGGTATTCTATGTGCACTGAATAGCTGCCAGAAACATCCATGTTATACTGATCCTTGAGGGCCTTTATTGGCTGATACTCGCGGTCTATAAAAGTTATACCTCTTTACCTCTTTAACCTTTTTTGTGAAATTTTGTCCGATTATTTAGAAATTTGAGCTTATTCAAATTACTTAGAAATGAGTAAATATATTTTGGATTACAAATCGTTATGTTTATATCCGTCGCCGGTCCCTGGTAATTTAAGATGGCGTGTGTCTCCTCCATACAACAAGGACTGTGGTTATCACCTGGGACTGGGATTGATAGAGATGCTTGATTCCATTTATCTCTCATACTCCTGTTTTGGAATAAGTTTACTCTATTCCGGCAATGAGTAATGCCGCAGCACATCCCCGGACTTACTTCAACGATCTCTTGATTCAAGCCTTTATTTAATACAGTAAACTACAAACGTTTTCAGTATGATGCCATAGGAAACAAAATGGCGTCAGTCTGCTGCTGGGGAGTTGTTAGACCAACCTGCAGCTAACGCTACCTTTCGCCATAAATGTATGTTTTGATGTAGCTCTCATTGTGAACCATCGTGGTAGGGGGAGGGGGGCTACGAAGCCCTCCATCTTCATTCCACGTTTAAGAATATCATTGAATTTTCTCCCTTTATTATCAAACTTCTTCCACTGATCTCAGGGCATAATACATTGTTACATTTTTCAGCATTGTATAGATTATGTCTTGAGACATATTTTGTCATGCGGGGCAGTTAGCGTAGTGGTTTGATCATTGGATTTGAATCCAGAACAACCTGCATCAATTCCTTGTCTTGCCAGTATATTAAACTTATGCTGGGGTTTTTCAGGAAAAAGCACCTCTAACCCCGTTTTCTCATTGAGAGGTTAACAATATTGAAAATCTGTGAAGGTTTAAAGGCTTCATCCTTCCTCCGACGTGACTCCGCTTCGGATGCTCTCTTCTGATGATCGTCTCCAGTGCCTATCCCGCCACTATCTCGTCATTTCATTGTACATAATCATGAACTATCACAGACTTAGCAAAGTGTATGGCATATGTAAGTGTTTGGAACCAGTCGTATTAACCACCTAGGCTAGCATTATAACGTGCTAGCAATGGCCCACGTGATTTGTAATCAGCCTGTTCCTGACTCACTAACAATTTTGTCATGCAGGATCACACACGCACGCACGCACGCACGCACACACACACACACACACACACACACACACAGACACACACGGACACACACGCACACACACAGACACACACAGACACACACGCACACACA
>WURV02202150.1:1487-11576 GCA_011762755.2 Epimenia babai
CATCCCTAAGATATTTTTATAATAAACCATTCCACGACAAATCTTTCTCAATATTCAAGCACGAAAATCTTGTTCATATCATTTCCTGTTGTGGAAGACGCGGGAAAATATCCCTGGTTTATGCTGGTTCGAACTCGCAACCTCTCGCATGAAAGGCAACACTTCTTACCTTTACAGCACTGGTGCCGACAAACGCCTACGCCACTGGCATAGATCATACGTATGGTATGATAGACCATAACGTCTAATGACATCACCGACTGCACTGACGTAAAAGACAATTGTGGAACGAGTATAGATCCTTGCGATACACCACAATATATCAAAGATTGCTGCAAACGAACGTGCCAATGGCAACTACCAGAGGCCATCTACAAAGATACGATGAGATCCAAGAAAACACCTGACTATCAATGCTAAACCGATCCCGAGGATGATAAATGATAAATCAAATATAAGCACCACCGTGTTTTTTCCTTCGATACCACTCACTATATCATTATACACCTTCACAAAGGACTGATTCTGTCAAAAGTATCTTGTGTATCACGTACACAGTTGGACTCCAGTTATGCGGTCAGTTGTGCGGAGACAGCTTTTTCTGTTACCTTTGAAATGCGTAAAGAATAAAGATTCACCAGAGGCTAGAAATCAGAAATAGATGGTACACTAACTTTAGATACTTTTAGTGGTGTTCAAACCACAGTTGTTTCCATGTATATGGGAGAGTTTATCAGAACTACACTTTCCACATAAAAGAAATTGTATTCAAAGATTTACTGTCACCTGATTCACAATCTTAAGTAAATCTCGCTGAGTGATGGTTTGTTTGGGATTTTGAAATGAAATGAAATCTTATTGATTTATAGTGAGTGCCCTTTTAACACAATGGCTATCGAACTCAAAGACACTTGACAAATTTATGGCTACTCTGATTAACTAGAAACACACGGAATACAGTCCAAAATCGAACTCAATATACCAAGAATGAATCGGAAATAGAATAGGCATATACAGTAAGATAGCTGATAAAGAAAATATAACTCAAAATATTACAGCACAGATCGGATATTTGTAGTGTCATATAATAACTATGCTGTTCAATTTTGGCCTTGTCTAATTGCGTAAAATCTTGACAGAAAATAACGCATGGAAATGATATTTTTTGATATGAATAAATTTGGAATCTTCAAACACATTGACAATTTGTAGATCATTGACATATGTGATAAAAATTTCTTAGTAAATAAATTCTTTATAATACATGATCCCTACTTTTAATCTCTAGCAAAATTTGTTATAAAAGTTTATTGTATTCTTAGTAAATTTAGTCCATAATTATAATTTATGTTTTATTTATTTAAGTAAGCAAACTGGTTATAAATTCGCAAGAGTTAAACAATATTACCCCAAGAATCCTGCTATAAATTTGCTCTTCAATAACATAAGTCGGTAGAGTGTAAAAAACTGATGCACCTTAAAAACACATCTGCAGAGATCTGTGTGTATCATTGTAGGATTTCCATCTTACTCATTAATTCTCATATAAATTTTCAATATTTCCATCTGGAATATCACTTAAAGTCTATTTTGTATAAATTCTAAATATTGGTTCGCGACTTTGATGTCACAGAAGAGGGATTTTACTTAGGATGCTCTCTATGGGCTCTGTCGATGTAAGTCTCGTTATTTAGCCACCTATAAAACTTAGCAGCCTGCTCCACAGAGCGAAGAGTGACTCTGATAAAAAAGTTGAATGATCTGAAAAACTTGTTATAATATTGGTGTATTTGGAGAATTAAAGAGCATGGTGGCCTCAGACTATCTATAGCAGCCTCAAACTTGTGTATTAGTTATTTCTATACTATTTGAGGATGTTGGTTACATTGTACTGTACTTTTTAAACTTTATTCTTGTTTTAACATTATTGGATATTTATTACAATTATTAAAATATTTAATAAGAAATATATACTGATCACATTTTATGTAAATTGTTGGCAATTGTTGCAATATAATATATATGTTAATCAGTAGAATAAAACTAAAATTATAATTGCAAAGTGTTAGCAATAACTCAACAAATGACCATCTAATATGAATATGTCAACTGTCATGCTCATTCAATCTTTGGAACACCATACATATAATTATACCTCTTCTATCTTTTTGCCACCTCTATTGCGTAACTCTAATGTTAGAATATGCCAAAAAACAGGAGGATAGATGAAATGTGATTAATATTTGTATCTACATTAAGATATCAACCATATTTTCAGTATGCGCTTGTAATTCAGGGGGTGCAACTATTCATAATGTTCTTGACAGTAAAATCATAAAATTATAGGTGGTCATAACGGTATGTGTGAGAACGTTAATTTTCTTGCCAGGAAAGTCTCCAGAATGCTACTCCAGATGTATAATTTTGAAAACACACTAGCAAATTGTTAAGCATATTGGCTCTGTTTTGTTATCAGGATGGGGCGTCCTCGGCGATGGCGCGCCACAATCCCGTTAGCCAGCAAAGAACGTGAAGTATTATCGAATGTCTGAAATGTGACAGGAACAATTGAACACGAAAAGATAGTTGGTTCAGCGAACGTAAAGGAATATCGAACATGTGAAATGTGACGCAAGATATCAGACGAGAAGTAATATATGATCGCGTACTGCAAAGATGACGACCGACAACACGACGGGGTATTTTATAGCTAGCCGTGCCACAGATGGTGAGGCGGAAATATCGCAGTTGGCAAATAATAATAATGAAGTATTATATAAAGTGCCATATTATACCTTAGTCGTTATGACAAGATGATGCCCATGCAACTTCACAAAATAAGCAAATAAACAGCGAGATGAAATCTTTTAGATACGCTCATCGTGGCCAGGTATCGCCGGTTGGTGCAGATATCACGCCGTGAATTGTCAAGTTGTCTGGTTCGCATCGTGCATGGGCGTACTGCGCGCCATTATTTCCTTGCTCGGGATTCTGCTGCCAGATGTTTTCTTAGCTTAGGTGCGGTTCAATGTCCAGATTGCCATCGAGTCCTTTTCGACAGCAGCACTGCGCTACCAACGTCTTTGACTCCCTCTCCTTCATGCGGACCATCAAAGAACGTGAAGTATAATCGAACATGTGAATTGTGATGGGAAAAATCCAACGTGAAAGAAGAGATATGAAACATGAAGTAATATGTTAAATGTAATGCAAGATATCTAATGTGAAGTAATGTGTGAGGGCAAAGTGCAAAGATGATGATTAACGGTGTGATGGGGTGTTTTATAGGCAGCCATGCTGCGGACGAGGCGAAGATGTTGTGGATAGCAAATAATGAACAGGGAGATCGAATCCTTTTTGATGCATGCACCATGGCTCTTGTAGATCAATCGGCAAAGGCGCGTGATGTTAGCTGCGCTCGTCCCCTCCCGCCACGAGATTTGGGGTATCACGTTTCGATATATTGTGGGTAACGTGATTTTGTTGTGCTACTTTTCGCGTTATTTTTTGTTGGCGGAGGTTGGTAGTAGCGCCCATAGCGGTGCTGCTGCTACTTCTGAAGAGAATGAGCAGCCACTCGCCATAGGCATTATCTAGAATTATTAACCAGGATTTGTAGCCGTTCTGAGTCATGTGCAGTACTTAGGCATTACTTGTACACGGTCCTTTTTGCCATTAGAGTGGCCACTGCCCGCATGTGCACTGAGATGGGCATCATTCCATGTGCTCGCATGATGCTGTCATGGACATGCGCCATCCAAATCACTTCTCCTAGTTGTCTATCCCGTTGGCATTGAGCTTGGGATGGCTACACACCATTACTACCTTGTTTGTGATTCTGCTGCTATACGGTTTCCACACTTTGGCATAGGTCAATGTCGAGACAGATGGAGGCCACGTTTTTTTAACTAGCGACACGGACCATGAGGCGGAAACATTGCAGATGTCATTTGAACAGCGAGATAGAATCTTTTTATAGATGCGTGCCTCACAACCCATGTCAATCAATCGACAAAGATGATGTTGGTGGGCGCACTAAGGAGGAGTATCATGCAAAGCATTTGGGTCACTCTCGTGTGTCACTTTGATGTATGACCGTGTATCCTTTGATCTCCTTGTACTAAGGGGTGATAACCCTGATGTACTAAGGGGCGATACCCAAATCTAGTATATAAATCGTGATATTATTCCTTTTTGACCAATCGCCAGCATATCTCTTTGATTTCTTCGATCGAGGTAAACTTGTTTGCCCCTAGCTTCAGACAAACCTGGTTATTGGTATTGGGGGACCCCTTACTCACCTCCTACAGGAATTCCTATATTCTTATATTTTATGCTCTTAATTGTACCACAATTTCAGTTACGTACCTTTGATGCCTACCTTCCCCAATCTTCCCCATTATTTTAATGTCTACTCTACCTTTAGTAAATAGAAAAACTAACGGCCGAATAAATTTGATTTCATTAATTGAAAATCAATATAATAGCTACAGAGAAAGACAATTCTTCGCTCAGTGCAAACCAACCCCATCAGCTACTCTGGGCTTCTGGGTTTCTCAGCGAAGAAGTCAATCATAATTCTAACTAGCATAGCTGAGAAATCTAGTCCTTTCATAAACTCAAATCTATAGCACATCGTGCTCCTCAAAAAATATGTCCGGAAATATATATATATATATATATATATCATGCGAGCCGTTATTCGATGATCACATTCTCGTAAAAATTCACCATGGTCTGAAATGATAAGAATGACAAAGTCGATATTTGTTCTCTAGACACATACACACACACGTGTGTGCTTCCTTCGTCCTATTGGTAGATTCTTCCGAGAGCTAATTTTACGAACAGACGTATCATATCTTGTGAAATATGCTACTGTGATACTGAAGATGGAATAGTCTTACACAGAGAATTTTGATCTAATTCAGGCAGAGTAGCTATGATAGACGAAGTGGTTGCCATAAACAAAGTAGGGTTGCCTGAAGATGTATTGAAAGAAGTTACAGCGGGAAAAGATGTGATTGTCGATGAAATGGTGATGGTTGACGGAGAAGTGATTTCAAATAAATTGTTGGTTACAGATGGTATAGCGCCAACATTTGAGGGCAAGGTAGTGAAACCAGAAGTTGGAGTTCCCTCCCTTGCCTCGCCATTCGCTCTTCCTTTCATTTGCTGGGGTCTGTCCGTAACGAAGGATGATAGATTCTCGGTGAAAATGTTCCTGTCCATGGGAAATACTCCAGTCACTGTGAATCCAGCCATATATTACTTGGCTTAAACGTTTTGGGGTAGGCTCTGCCTAGATTTTCTGATACATTATATATAGTCATAGCTTTGCCGGGATTACTCCACTGCCATTCTTTACTAGCCATATTGTATAGTTTTAATGGCCCATACACGGTTCGGTCTGATGATTTTGGAGTTTGTGGGAACAGTGTAGAAGGAAGCTCAATTAAACAACTCCATTTTCTTTCGACTTTTCTAGTGATTCTATCAGGGTTTTCCCTCGTTTGTCAAAGCCGAGGCTCCATGGACTTGGGCACTTTCGGAATTGGGGATCCAAGTCAAGCCCAATTTTTTTTTACATTTATGGTATGGTAACGGTAGTACTAACTGAGTCTGTGTTCAATGAGAAACTGTAATTTGAGATCATTTGGCACAATTTACACTGCCGCCTTTTGGTAGGTTTACACTAGAAATTCAAGATCAAACTAGACAACAAGAAAAATATAGATAGCCTGTTCTAAATGACACTAAGTGAGTCAGTCTCAGTGACTAAGTATGCATAACCAGCATTAAAATTAATGTCCCTACAAGTCTTATACAATAACTTGAGTTTTTTTCTCTTATTTTTTCTATGTTTCCTATGTATGAATGCCATAGCCGCTGGAAAAAAGTCCATATCTTCAATGTTGGGACCAGCTTTTTTTATAAGTATAAGCGTATTCAATCTCTCGTGACTCAATCTATTCCTTTCTTTTGTTTTCATGCTTGTTTGGTGAGAAAAGCCACGCTCGCATAGTGCGGATGAGACTGGAATAATTAATGCCACTTGAGCAAGTTTCACAATCTCGGGATATTGTGTAGTGTATTCCTGTAGCAATTCCTCTATAAACTCATGAAATTGCATATAACTATAGGATTTTACCAGATGTTTGAATGACAAGAAGGTAGAAAGAATAGCTTCTCTGTCAATGAACTGATCATAATGGTCGCACAGTGTAGCAAGTTGTTCATCTCCATATGTATTTAATGCCATACCTGTATCTGGGTATGTTTGGGTTAAATATTATGTCAAAACACTCTATTAAATCGAGTTCACAGTAAGGGAACTGCTTCTCAATATTCTCAATCAAATTTGTTATGAATTTCTCCCTAGTTTAATAAAACTGCTTTCTCAAGTTGCTATTGTCAGTTATGTTGGCACCCTTGTATCTTGTTTTACCAGAGCCAGTTTCTTTTATCTCCTGTAGTGCGCAATTAACAGTGTATGAGACCTCCCTTATATCTGTCAGGGCTTTGACTGTGGACACAACAGAATGTCATATTGTAGATATGTTAACATCTTTTTGGAATGTCTTGCTCATACCACGCACTGTTAGTTTATCTATGAGTAATGCTGTCAGAAATAGAAAGGAAAAAGTGGCAACAAAAGCCCAGATGCCTCTTGCTTTGCCTGTTTTATCTTTGTCGTCTTCAAGTGACATCACAATCGAATCAAAATATGTGTATAATATTATCTTGCACGGCGCTTTCAACAGACAACCACCTGACAGACGTGCCCACTGGAACCTGAAATTACATCATTGGGAATATTATTGATGCTTAACCTGATTCTCAATAAAAAATATGTATATTACAATATATAGATAACAAGTTATATGAAAAATATTGTATATATTGCAGACTAACCCTAGATTACACTAGTCATTAAGGAGCAATACTTACCTTTCTCATCCTGTAGAGTTGTTAATTCAACTTGTTACCAAACTCATGAACATTATGTATACTAAAGTCTATAAGGCCGAAAAGGTGGCAGACATCTCAGTGGTAGGCTGTTAGAATATCGGCTCTGTAATCCAGAGGTCCTGGGATCGAGCTCCCGAGCTCTTTAGGCAAGAATGTTTTAAAGGCTAATGTGGAGACTGCGGACCAGTGGGGATCAATGTGGAGTAAAGATAGAAGAAAATAACAATATTGCTTATCGCTCATTAGATATATAATGGATATGTATGGTGAATATGTACATCGTTATTGATAATTCTCTTACAATTACTTGACTAAATATCAGGAAAAGCTATATTATACTTATAACAGTATAAAAAATTAGTTCTATTAATTGTTAAAATCGAATTAGACGGAAAAAACATTGATCAGTGCAAACGGTAGATGAATACAATATTTTGTAGATGAATCATCAAAGGAGTTTTGTTGAGTCCACGTGGATTACAAATGAAATGCTTCAAAACAACGATCGTGAACCCCGATATCATACTTTTTACAGACTTTCATCGTCTTCATTCCAGTGGCCATAACGTCGTTGTGTTGGATTGAGACCGATAAGGTGGTCAATACGATCAAGTCGAACTTGGTCAGGAACTCTA
Source organism: Epimenia babai (assembly GCA_011762755.2). Lineage (NCBI taxonomy): Eukaryota > Metazoa > Mollusca > Solenogastres > Cavibelonia > Epimeniidae > Epimenia > Epimenia babai. The sequence goes on from WURV02202150.1 coordinate 9,095, forward strand.
TTCTCCAGATTTAGAGGGCGACCCAATGGATGACCAACATACACAGTACGGGCCCTCGCCAGATATATTTTGGTTATCCGCCGTCGAACGCCAAGATCTAATGGTTCAGTGATGCCAGTCGGGGTATCGCGGTATACCAGTCATGCCTGCTGCACACACAAATTCAAACCATAAGGAAATAATACCCACCACCACTTTTTGGACCTGATAGTAGTAGAAGTAGAATATTTGGAAATGTTCTGATGTAGTCTATCGACGCCTCCAATCGTTTGATTGTAGTGTGTGATGATGAATGGTTGTGTGATGTCGACTCGCTTGTTGTCACTCTGTGACCAATGCTTTGCATTTTGGATAGGTGCAATACCAACAGCATTAGATGTTGTCACAACCGAATTATCATTCCACGTTACAACTATTGTTCCATTCTGCCTGTCGTACCAATGGTTATAACTACCGCGTGGTTGCATCTTTATAGTCTTGTCATGTTTCAGTGGGCAGTCTTGCAGGCGATTGGGTCGCACAGTTCCGGTACACGCGATACGTTTATTTGACAGCATTTCCACCAATGGTAGTGATGTAAAGAGGTTATCGATGGTTATATGGTATGGAACATCTTCCTCCTCTAATTCCGAAAGTAGGTCCATTACTACAGAACCACTCATATCGAGTTCAGGGTACAAATCTTTCCTCCCAGTTGCTCCAACATATGGTTCAAATTGTATAATATATTCCAATGATGTTGACAGAGCCCACATTTTGAATCTCCAGCGAATGGTTTTGCCACGAATAAATTGTTTCGCCCCATGTTCCCGTAATAGCTAATCATTAATTCATCGATACTTAGATGTTGCGACTTAGGAAAGTAATTGAGACATTTTTCGTTTAGCATATTGAAATATGGACGAATTTTGGCCATTTTATCATTTTTTTAAGCTTGCTGTTATTAGAGAGATGTAGATTTCGCATTATTTCATCAAATCTATCGCGTGTCATGGCATTTACTACAGCTCGATTACGGACATCATCGTCATGTGCCCAATACAGCAGCCTTCGTGGTACATGACTGTAACCTGAGAGTAGTAAGATGCCTACGAACACACGAATTTCATCTCGATTTGTCATAAATGCATGGTTGCCCTTGAACACCGCATATTTTGTTCTATAGTCCACAATTATATCAACAATTTCGTCATCGAGAAATAACTCAAATATTCCTAGGACAGCCTGTGGGTATTTTTTCATATCACACGCCGGTTGGGTCCACTTGACACGATTTGATGTTGGAATGTCTGTGTGCTGTCTTTTTCGGGTCACGTCTGATTTCCGCTTCTTCCTATAGCTATCGCTGGAACCACTCACATTCTGTGGGCAGAATTTTTGGTATAATTCATATATACCTATGTGCCATGACACATGTAACGCATTATATGACTGAGAGCTGTTGCTGGGGGAGAACCGTTCTATTTGATTTTTTCATGTATTTGACCTGCTCTACTTTAGAAATTGAACAATTTGAGTTAGGAAAAGGTAATTCAATTGAAGTAATGAAACGTGTCGTCCCTTTTTCATTTTTAAAAACATTAATGATATGTTTGGACGGTTCTTGATGGCCTTGCGCTTAAGATGATGAGCTGTTTAGTTTAGAGACATAGTTTTCAAAAAATCGATGTGCATAAATACATCATTATGTCCTAGTGTCTCTTTTACATTTTGATAATATTTGAATTGATTAATAATGTTTAATCGATGTTTTCTATACAGCCACAACCTCCTATGAAATGTGTCAACTAAACATTGCTTTGTTCCTTGAACACTCGCTTTCCGTGTAATGTTTATAGATTTTATGTCTCCGGATTTAAACTTTCTTTTTTGGTTTCCCATTGCACACACTCATTCGCGCAGTCAGTAACTATGTTGTTTATGTTTTAAAACAAAACGCATAAGTAAAGTTATAATATTTATTTCACGAACGCAAACTAAGAACCCCTGAAATCGAAAACGAAACCCTTTACTTGAAGTTGCTCAAAACGTAAACATTATAGTAGCGTTGATTTTAATATGTTTATTTTTACATTCCTTACAGTCACCGTACATGCACTTTTAGCTGTGATAGAACATACGGTATATTCCGCAAGGTCAACAATCTTTTCATACTTAACTAGATTTAGTCGCGCTAATGCTTTTGATAGATGCTTCATATTTCCACATGTTTTACACAAGCAAGTGTCTCGGTCTTTCTGGGTAGGACTTACTATCCAAAAAGGTTTCAATCGCCAGAAAGTTGTATAACTCATTGTGCACTTGAATTCTGACTGGAATTTTTTGTGTGTTACTAGTAGTATAAGAGGGACATTTCACTCCACCTTCCCTACCCCGCTCCCTGACCCGCTTGGTTGCCATGGTAACTGTCAATCAAGTTTGTTGCTAGGTAACTATGTCACGTGACAATCACGTGACCTATCACGTGACAATCACGTGACCT
>WURV02202161.1:0-11576 GCA_011762755.2 Epimenia babai
AATAAAGGTTCATGCGTAAGTCGGATCGTTTTCTCAATGTGCTCTTCGTTTCTACCCTATGCGAGTTTTCGAGTGCTTCAATTTGTATGATACAATATAAAACGATATGACAATAAGAGGTTTGTTACTAAATATAGGCTTATACTAGCATCCGACGCCTAATATACGCCAGCAGTGATCAGCAGCGAGGCGATCGGTCCTGGACCACTAGTATTCGACCGGAAACAGGAAACACCCCCGACGAGGTTTTTCTCAATGGAATTGCACAATAAGTTTATAAATATACTCGCATTAATCACGGATTCACGCGCCATAGGCTAGCAACATCCATCAAACCGAGTTATCGATCCCAAATTCCTAGTGACCTAGTATTGCGATACGTCCATCCCTCATTACTGCGCCATTATCACATCCCATTACAACACCGCTTCGTCCGGCTCCGTGAAGTATAAAAGTTAAAGAGAAAAGGGGGCTTATCAAGCTGTTGAACCGAGTAAGACGTTTTAACAATTAAACGTGCATCAGTGCGTGAGGCAGGTGAAATTGTGACACAAGGTGAGGTACAGCTAGGCTATCTGTAGGCGAGATCAAACACCTGTGAAGGGTTAGCATGTACGTTAGGAAAGTGAAATAGTGAATCGCGTTTAAATATATAAGAGGGGGTGGGAGTAGTAAAACTAACTGATATTTGGGGGACAATGTGGGTTCGTGTATGTGGAAGAGTAAATGTAACAAGGTTATGTGTGAGGGAAATGAAGGTACGTAACAAGGCACGTGGGGTGATATTGTGATGGTTGCCTGTGCGGAAGGCAAAACAGAAAAAAACAGTATATGTATGGGGAAGGTCAAATACAGTGTTTTTTACGTCGGACCATACAAAAGAGGAAGATCTGAGGATTGATCTTGATACCGGGGGCATTGTATGACAATCAACGACGTGTTTGTTGCTGAATAATAATTAAAAGCAAGGTCTTAATGCTGGAATAATATTTGTACGTCATTTTCTCGGACAAGATAACCAACTTGTGTAATATACAGTAAGATATTACATCTTTGATAGCTGAAGCGATATTTCGCCGCACCTATCACATCGGAATTTTCCCTCCTGCCAACCGTCACGGGACGATGATCGATGGAACTCTACGCGTAACACCTCATTAGATATATCGGTGGCGGTTAAAAGCGCCTACAAAACATCTCTCTAGACTTTATGAATGTACCGACCTATTCTTGTTCTCCGGTTGCATTCACAGAGACGTTAGGATTGGCCGGCGAGTAAAAATATCGACGAAAGCAACTCGACGGAGCTCGAAATAGCTGAGCGTTTGATGCGAAGGTATGCGGAGGTATTTGCCGCCATTTCTTTGGGTAATTTAGCGTGTTTATTTTGCGTTTTTATATGAATCAACCAAAGCACCTAGAAGCGATAAATACTAGACGATAGCAGTCGTATTTTGCGTTTGATAATTTCCTCATGCTCTCCGTCACCGAGGGTTATGGTGACCAGAAACACGTTGTGTCAGCTCGGAAATGCAGTCTAAGCTGCGGATATTACAATATCAATGTCAATAAAATTTAATATCCTCCACTTAATATATGATTGGATGCGAAATTTCGTCTGTTCAAGCGCCTATTCTCGGAAGTTAACTTCCATTCGCGCCATTGAACAAAACCAGACTTCTCGTCCATGTTTAATCCCCAGGGCGTGGTAGTTAAACTGTCGGACTGGAATCTAGGAAGAAGACTTTGCTGTATCGATTACTACTCTATCCAGTATACTATCTGTGGCGGTCTATGTAAGGACTTCTTGCTCTTGATGACGCTTCAGATGCTCTCTGAATCGTTTCTATGGTGCTTCACTCTCCACTATTTCATCACCTTATCGTAAATACTCATAAACTAGCACAGATTCAGCGTTGCGGAGTGTGCTAAATCTGTAGGCTGTGTGTAAGCGTTTATGAACAAGTAGCGTAAATGAACGACGGTTTTTTGAGTGGTTTTTCACTTCGGTGTTTTCCCCGACCACTTATAGCCGAAGCTAATCCCTTTGTCGTGTGAGGCACATAGGCTAGCATTGCAAATGGTCAGTAATAGCTACACAAAATTTACCTTGGAAATAAGCATTTATCAAACGCGCCTCACACCCTGGTACAACTAGGATACTCGTTTATATGCGGTGAGATGGCAATATAGCGGAGCAATAGAACGACCAGATTCAACACTATCCAGTAAGGAAGAGTTACCCATGTACGCCCAATACGCGGGAACTACATGAACCACTATGAGCGCCAGAACGTAGGTGGTTGTAGGCTGATTACCAAGGTAACCCCTGTGGCGCCATTCTTGGCTCTAGTTCCATTATCTGGGCAGACAATTGACCTTCTCCCATTCACAGATGCATGTAAACATCTACAGGCGGGCTACGTGATTCGTCCTTAAATCTACGATGTTAAATAGTTATTTACAATAGGATGAAGACATAGCGTAGCGGGAGGTAAGCAATTCACAGAGCATCTGAAATCCAGCAACGTCCGGGAAAAAAGCCCTAACAGAACTACACTGCAAGGACTACCCAGACACCCATAAGCATAGTGGTTTATGGAGTGTTCTATCCGAAAAACACCGCAGAGAGAACACTAGCCACAGTGTCATATCAATTCAATATCACATCGACGGATAGGTATAACGTCGCTTCGACCATCAATTATGTGATTTGGCTTATATCGAAAGGATAGAATGTAATCTTTTCTTTTGATGGCTGTCCCACCTAGACAAATGAAAACGCTGGTTTAACATGGCCTAAACTATCGCAATTTTCGATTTTTCTATAAACCGCGATTGTCTCGTAACTTAAAATCGTTTCCTTTACGTCAAAGGCCTGTCGCCCGATGCAAACGGATATGCGATATGCGTATGGCCGATCATTATGATGTCAGGTCGATGTATCGCGTGATGTTGACGCGCTGTCAGGATACGTCCACAAACATTAATAGCGCGTTTACATGAAGAAGATATTTTTTTTCGATATCACATCGCTATATCGATGGAGCCGTCGCTTCGCCTGTCATTTCGACCGCAATATCTGTAATTTTTGTTATATTGACGTTGGATGGTACTTTGTTCTTTAGATCACCGTCTCAACTTTGACCGCTGAAAACGTTTGGTCGAAGAATAGGGGTCCAAACTTTGTCCAACTGGAACAGTACTATAAGTTGCCCCGGCGTGTCGCGATATCCCTATAATGATAGGCCGTTTACACTCGCATATTTATATCCGACATAAATATTTGTTACACGCATTGGTAACAAATGTCACCGATTTAACGTCGAAAACGAGTATTTTACGGAAAAGAGCGTGCTCTATTCCGTGTAATAAATGTCACGGATTGGCCAATGAAATGCGCCGCGGTATTTCCCTTCTGAATTTTGCAAGAAAATGGCTGCCGAAACGAAATCCAATGTTTGACGCTGCAATAGCAACCGGCGTGTCATATTGTACGTCGTCGCCTTTTTATAGCCGCTATGAGTAGTTCAGTCAATAATTATGAAAATAAAGGTTTTTACATCGATTCAGCGAACGTTTCGGGATATTTGGTGCTAGAATATATTGGAAAAATATTAACTCGAACAATATTTTTTAAATAGTACACATTTTTCTATCGCCATAGTTGAGCGGGTTACGCAGTTTATACTGTATTGATCGTAGCAGACGACAAAGAACTCAACGACTACGAGCTAGAGATCCAACCACGTTGCAGAAATCGTACCAGTAACTGTGCTAAAAGGGAGTCGGTAACTCGGTATTACTTCATTTCGACGCAGACTTGTGTATTGTAGCATATAAACCTATTTACAGTAATACTTGTACATCGTGCAGACCAAAATTATTTGAGCATGGGCCACAAACTACCTCTTTCGATTTGTGACCCAATCAATGTGAATGTTAGAACGTGACATACATAAACATAATAATTGAGCTTGATGTCAAAAGTTACGTAAAGGTTTATGAAATTTGAAACTGACTAAACTAAAAATAAACGTGGTGGTGACTCCTCAGTCAGATATGTTTCTCTAGAAAAAGAAGATAAATAATCATACTGTTACTGTGTTGCAGAGGTATCTTGTTAAAAATAAAAGTAAATGCTTCAAAGTCTCTGCTAGGGTTAAAATAGATTATAAAACCCTTTCAAAGCCTGGAGGCCATAGCTATTATTAAATACATCCTTTAGTCACCGACAGGGATTTATATAGTATCTCTGCTTTCTGTATCTAGTTTAGGTCATCGTTCTGCTCATATCTGTCATCTACATTTTAATTATCTTTATGCTTTTGCATAGTCTCTTATTTATTTTTACAGATAATTATTTGTGTTATTTTAGGTGGTGTAATTTGCAACTGTTTTACCCTATTTTCTCAACTGAATATTCACTGTAAGTTGCAGGGCTTGTATGGATGAGCATAATGACAAGTATTAGATAATTCATTAGATTATATGGTAACAAACTAGATATTTTATTACCTGCCCATTCATAATGGCTACAAGTCATTATGATGATAATTCGGCCTATGTTCTTGGTCTGGATCTTGGCACAACAAGTGTTAAAGCTGCACTCATCTCTGTAGAGACAGGTGAACCTGTTAAAACAATCACACGCGAAATGAAGGCTGATGTGACCAGTGAGGTTGGTTCTCAAGGACACGAACAGGATGTACAGAGAATTATTTTGGCTATCCAGTTTTGTGTATCCTCGCTTCCCAAAGAGAAGCAGATGCGTGTAATTGCAATTGGTGTCTCTGGTGAGTATATTTTTTGCGAAGAAATTTAAAATTAAATTAATCAATATAAATATTGCATTTTGTAGAAAAAATTAGTGATATTGCCTTAGTATTTTAGAGTACATGTTTCTGCAAAATACTCTCATTTTCAGCTAAAATAGCTATATTGTAATGTAACCTAATAATTTATAATGTCCATGTATGATATCAAATATGTAAAGTCTGTCTTTACCAACACAAAAATTGTGAAGGTTTCTGGATATTTTACAATTACGGTAGGCTTATGTGATGAAAATAAGCATACATGCATACAAGATGATTCATTTAACGTTTATCTTTTCTTTTATATTGACTGCGTTGGTCAGATATTTGGCTGAATCTGATGGCTTCTTTGATAGTATTTCATATACTATACATGCTCATTGTATTACAGTTTTAGAGTGTGGCTAGAAATAGCCATATACCTGCACGTGTAAGTATTTAGTTTGGTGATGAGCTATATATTTGCATACATATATCCTGCTTCATTGATTGCATTCAACTGTCACCAAAGGCTCGGCTATCAATTCTTGTGAGTGGTTGTGTAGATTTTGCGTGATACTTCTATACCATTCATTTACTCATTCTGATGTAGTGTGATATGAAGAGTACTTATCGCTTTTCTTTTCTTTACCTCCGCATGGTTCACATCATGTTTGATTACTGATATCTAACCACCTTGTGACATCAAGTTGGGCACTGCGTTAAACAGACAATGCCCAGTGAGCCAGGTAATAACTGATGGTTTTTCTAACACCTATGTTGATACACAAGCAAACAAAAAGTGTGCACAGATAAAAATGATATACTGTAGCTATCATATTTGAATTTGTATCACATCGCAAAATGGTATGAGGTATCTGGTTAATTTGTTAACCATCTTAATGTACATTTTTTGTTTAATCAATAGATGAATAACCATTATTAGTAGTACAATTCCATGTATGCCATTGAAGCAGGAGTCAGTATTCCATTTTACTGACTCAACTGCTTTCAAAAATTTGCTGTCCAAACAACCTGCGCAATTACATCCCTTGACTATTTGCAAATTTGTGGGCCATTCAAAATCATCGCGGTAATCAAGGGTGGCAATCATTGGAATGAAGGAGATATTCCGTAATATGAACATTTTGATATTTAACACATGATATCTTGCTGTAATGGACTTCAAAAAAATGAAGTTGACTGTGGAAGTGATTATTGCTGCAAAGCTAGCACATTCATGTATATAAGAGAAAAGACTAATATTGACTAAGTCGCAATATTAAAGTTAAATACTCGTAAAAACAATTTTTTCAACTCTGGATATCTTCTTCTATCTCTTTGTTTATATGGAATAAGGCAATCTCGACTAATATTCATCTAATCTAAAATTCCTAATAATAAATTTTTATTAAATTGAGTTGAATGTAATTGAATGGAGTTGATTTGAATAATGATTATGCTAGTAATATAGGGATGGGTAGCTATGTCATAATTGCTAGTAGGCATGAGATTCAGAGCAACATTTTTATATATTGTTAGATTAACCTGTTTTATTATTATTCACAAGCATTCACATAAACTCTATACATCTATTCTTTATTCGGTGATGATGAGCGGAATGTGGAACTCTATTGGCACTTGGAACCAATAGTGTGTATGGACAAATCTCAGTGGGTTGTACTCTGTTGTTTCTTCCCATAATAGCTGAGGCTAATTGGTTAGTCATGTTAACAACAGGCTAACTTGGTAAAGGGCCAAAATAGCATACACAATGAATAAATCCTCTTGTTATCACAATAACAACTTATCTATCTGTGATTTAATCGGCAAACACATCAATAATCAAACTATACTACTAAAAGACAATAAATAATTACGATACAATTGCAATACAAGGATATACGGTGGGTGAATATAAATGGTGCAGAAATTATTCGATGTTTTCCTAAAAGTTGTAATGCATGAAATTTTTACTAAAAAGAGATATTAAGACATATGAAGACGTGTAGGTATTAACACCTCCCCTATTCCTTTCAATAAATTTTTATAATATTGAAAGTGTAGAAAAAAACAATAACTGTCAGTATTATGAGAACTCTTTGATCCAGAACAAATTTAACCATAAATACAAATGTTTAATTTTATATTCTTGTGTCGCAATCCAGTAGTTCTGTAATATATGTCAGTCATTAGAAATTTATTAATCACACAAATAATACAGTCTCAGTGTTACTATATTGTGCTTTGTTAGAAAATAGGATAGTGGATAGAGCTGTATCTACAATAATGTCTTAACACTTTTATAGATATATATATATATATCTCTGAAGAATTACTATCAGTAGGCTATTATACTAAGTCAACCATAGCTTTGGCCCGAAGCCTTCCAATTACACAGGAGGTCACACATAATAAATGCATAGATTCATCGTGGCCATAAACTTGTCTCAGGAGCTTATAAATCAGGGACTGTAATTGTTGGCTTAGAAGCATAGCCTTAAAAAATAGTGCAAGTGCAGTCATTATCAACGTCATGCAAAAAGTTATTGGGGATGATACATCATACAATGATATGATATAGTAATAATATGAAATAAATAGAATAATAACATAACTTACATTAAATATTAGACAAAAATGCCATCTATTAGTACTGTTCAATATATCTTAATATGTCAAAACATAGCCCCCCCCCTTCCATTCTTTAAATATTACTAATGCCACCCATATGTAATGGCTGGTGAACTGAGCCCTGCGTAGAGAATGCCATCTTGGGAACAATAAATTTCATTTCTCACGTTGCCGAAAATATCAAGTCGTTCGATTATATACGTCTTTAGAACTCACCGCTCTGAAAAGACTCTGTTTTTTGGGTGTATATATTATAATCTAAAGCGGCGTGCATAAAAGAGCACGAAATACAAAATGGGGGCCTGTTCTTTAACACTTTTGTTGAATACGACAAAGGAAAACGACTTTTCCCTTATTTTTATGCACTTTATATCAAGATGTATAACAAAATAACCCTGAAAATGTTTTTGTGACCTATTCTTCGACCATGGGCATTAACACTTCCGTGACAGAAGGGTAACGCCAACGAGCGTGACAGATCGTGATACTGTTTTCCGTGTCTCACATATACCGTAGCTTTAATTATTGGCCTATATTTTACTATCACGGAACACAGTATTTCTAACAATCTTTTGTCATGAACATTATGTATCATCATGTTTTCATCATTAAGCTCTTGTGCAATTTTTTTAGCCAGACTTTATGCGCCAAATTATTTTTTTTCTTTTTTTTTTTGCGAAAAAACACAATAGCGCCAGTGACTCTGAGTGGTTTTTACTGACAGTATTTCTAAGAACTTATTTTATAAAGAACGGTTTGAATTTAGCACCCTTTAGAGTTATTGCACATTACAATAAATATGTTAAGAATGTTGTTAAAGTAACAAGGTATAAATTAAATGTCAGATCTCATTACGTCAATATTACAAAAGCATTAATAGCCTCATGTAGTGCCACAATAAACTTCATTACCCGGCAAGATGGAAATATACAGTTAAAATTGAGAATAAATGGTGGAAGTTCATATTGAATGTTAATTTAAGTGTTCAACTAGATGTGATCCTATTGACTGATTTTATTCAAACCTAACTTGAAACTGACTCATATGTTGAAACTCTACTAGAACTGACAGAATTCTACAATTTCAGGTTTAGAGATGTCATGAAACGGTCATTCGCTTATTTCTTTCTTTTTCACTCTTTTTTTCTGTGATAAACCACAAGTAATTTTTAATATTGTTTTTTTTTGGACCTGTTTTTAACCTCAATATGATTACCTTCATAGTGTATGTACGTAGTAATTTGACAGCATGTGGTCGTATCTGTGATTATAGGTGTAGAATTGTGAAGCACATGTGATTGTATCAAATGTTTATTACTTTCTGCAGAATAGGTGCTATATAAATATAATTTCACACCACAAGTCAGTAATTCTGCAGATCATTCATATAGGGAATGTGATAGTCATGTATATTGATTGTCTATGTAAATCACAGTGGAATCTAGTATAACCGAGTAATCATTTCAGTTTTTGAATTAATTTTTTTTTGTTATTAAGGGCCTAAGCAGATCTTCTCTCTTCTGTATACCAAGCATTAGATGTGTGCCATCACCCATTTTTCTCCTAGTAATTCTGATTCTAATGGATTCCTACCAGATGGGTGTAGTGCATGGTTGATAAGCCTATTTCTTAATATATTATGCAACCTGGTAATTTGTAATCCACAAATAAGTAATAAATTCAGACTTACAAGGAATAATATCTATACATGTGTGTATATATATGTGTGTGTGTGTGTGTTTGCACGCGTGTATGTATATATGCCTATGGTATATTTATGCTGGCCTGTAATTGTAGCCTAGGATGATAATGATGATGATCTTTGACATGCATCACACTATAATGTGGCACCTCAGTGTAGATTCTCAAATGCGATCTACAAACTGCATGATACAATCAATGACTATAATAGTTGCACTTTATGAAATTACCATTGTATATCTAAATCTTAGAACTTTATTGATATACTCTATAGTTATAGTATATAGGTATCCCAAAGCATGTGCGAATATTTTGAAGCTAAGTCATCTATGGGTTGGCTATCTCAATATTGCGAATACTTGAGAGTAAACTTAGTATCTTGACTTAATTTCTAAGTATAATGATTGGATACCTAACTCTTATATTCCAATACCGTGATTGCAATTCCAATCTTATTCAATTCCACTCAGCAAGATTTCATTGAGTTCCTGTGAAATATCCCAGGATGTATGGATATTGCTATATATATATATATATATATATATATTAGATGGTGCCTCAGCAGCATTTTTATTATCCATAGAAAAGAGAGTAATATCTGTATATGTAAGCAACAAGAGCATCAGGGTGCACTAAAAAGACCGATTCCTGTATACATGCTATTCTATGATCTATGCTCCATTCATAAGGTCATAAGATTAGTTATATTTAGTAGTATGTCTCTAGGGCGCCTATATACATTTCGTGTAATAACTAATTATATTGTATATAAGTGCATATAGGTAAATCATAGCCTAACCCAACAATTAAATGAAATGATATCAAATAACTAATTATATTGCATAACACGATAAAAAATACATTTAAGCTAAAATATTGGCCTAACACCATCATTAAGTGAAATGGAATGGAATTCTATTTGATTTCTAGTACCCTCCCATTACATGTCAATGTACAGTCTATAAACTGAGCTATAATTAAGTTGTTTCATTAGAAAATACTCTAGACGATGGCGATGGGTGAATTTTTTTTGTGTATTAAAATTAGTAATGGATCCTGGAATTTGGCAAAGGTGGCATTAGTTATTACATATTGTGCAAAGTTACCATGAATTGACTTCTAACAACATGTAGATTTTTCACAAGAGATAGTTTTTATATTAAATACAGTATGCGCATGGCATACAAAAAGTATCTTAGAAAATACTCTTCATGTTTGGAATTGGAGAGAATTGAAAAAATTTTAGTATTAACAATAAACCGGTTAAAAATCGATAAACGTAGACTTAGAAGTTGAAAGTGAGGCATGAAATATCTTTACGGCTATGTAAAACAACTTTTGAAACAGGAACATAAACTGTTATATCACTGAATCATAATACGATAATAGGACAACATCATTAAATAGTTTATCAGTTATTGAATATATAGGGTGTGAATAAAAGATCGACAATTTCGCATTTTAAAATAATTATTGTGCATAAAACTGTCCATGGGGGTCTGGGTAGCCCTTGCAGTGTGGTTCTGTCACTCAAGCGTAACGGTACTGTAATCTTAAGATTACTCCTTGGGCACCTGCTGGCTGTACACTTAATACAAACACGTGGTACGTGCACGTAGCCGTGTGTCAATCATTTGTATAGCCAATGAGAAGCGGGAATGTATGTTCGCCGACGATAATATCAGACTAAAAGCGACAACATCTGCTCGGGGAACAAAATGACTCTTAGCCCTATGAAACATACCCACATACATGCCTTAATTATATTTTTATGAGAAAGAATATTTTTATTTGATATAAATATATTTTTTCTTAAATACTATATATAAAAAAGTATTTATCAATTTTAAAATTCGAATATGTCGATTCACACAATGTTTTACATCTATTATTTGTAAGTCCATTTTAAGGAGGAAGGGGGCAGCATCTGCACCACTCGCACCTTTAATGGATATGCCAATGAATGTGCATTTTCTCATATATCAGTTGTGTACTATTGATACAAACGACTAGCATATGTGCTTAATGGGTAGGTAGAGGTAATCAACTTAGATTTACTCTACACAAGTTTACTAATAATATTCAGACATACAAATTTATGGGTAAAGTAGAAAATATCTGTGGAAAGAATTTGATATTTTTTTGGGCTATTTGCGCTAACGTAATAACAGAAAGAGCTATTATGCCACATAGCCATATGATTTTAGAATGGTAGAATATTTGCGATGACTACCCTATGATGCACCTAATACTTCAATTGATCAAGCTTTTATATCAATTGATTAAGAAATGTTAGGAGAGGTTGTCAGTATTTCGTTAAATAGTAGAGTTACAAGATTTTTGTGAATCATAGTGAATATGAAAGTTTAGTATGTGGATGCGAATGGCAATCCAACCTAATTTATGACTATATTGAGATTGTTTTTTTGTCTACCCCCCCCCCCCC
>WURV02202172.1:0-26875 GCA_011762755.2 Epimenia babai
TGGAAGCAGTAATGCTACCATTTTAAAGAAAGTATCTACTTATAAAGCTAGCCTTGAAAAAACTATCTTGAAAAAAACAGCAAGTCTTGAAAAAATCGGCTATAAGAAATACTTAAAAAAATAAGGCTTTCTTCCTTTTAAAACCTCTAGATTAGGGACCTGAGAACTAGCAAGTTAATTACTATTTACTTCTGCAAAAACTTGCTCACCTGTTAAATCTTTTGTTTTTTCAGAAAAATGATAGTTATTTGGCTTATCATCAATAAAAATTTGTTTCTTGAAAACAAATTCTTCCATATTTTCAAAAATTCCAGCAGGAATAAAATAATATTGGTTTTCTTTTAAACGATAAAAAAGATTACTCCCACATTGCTTACAAAAACCACGTTCCGCCCAATCAGATGAACTATAAGTAGAAATAGAACTTTCATCTGAAAATGAAACCTTCGTTCCACAATCAACTGCCAATAAAGGACCTCCTGTTAATCTACGACACATTCCGCAATGGCAAGCATGCATTTCTAAATTTAGTTCTTCGACTTCTACTTTCACTGCTCCACACAAACAATAACCTTTTCTACTTACTTTCTCTGCCATTAAACTTCTCCTTTCTTAAATAACTCGCTTATTAATAAATTTATTATAAAATAGATTTTGCTCATTATCACAAATATATAGGAATTTTATGTCAGAATCCAATATACCCCCATTTGGACATTTAGATACTTCATACAAAGCTGCTGGCGAAGAACCGGGCATTCGAAAACTTTGCACAGATTTTTATCAAAACATGGATACCTTTCCAGAAGCAAAGAAAATTAGAGAAATGCATAAAGGTGATCTTGAAGTCATGATTGATAAACTTACTATTTTTTTATGTGGTTGGATGGGTGGCCCACGTAATTATGCATCAAAATATGGACCTATCCATATTCCAAAAGCACATCAACACCTCGTGATTAATGAAGAAGAAAAAGCTGCATGGCTTCTTTGCATGTATCAAGCTATTGATAAACAACCTTATACAGATGCATTTAAAAAATATCTTAAAGTTCAAATTGAAATTCCAGCTGAAAGAATCAAACAAACTTCAAAAACAAAATAAAGCTATATTATTTTAAATCATTTTATGAAATAATTATTATTTATGAAAATATTACTTTGTCTTTCACCTCAAATTCGTCCCCATTCAGAAATAACTCTAGCATCTTTAATAGATAAAGTTATCTGCCAATTACCGCAAAAACCTGATCTCATAGGTTTTTTTCCGCCTGGTGATCAAGAAAAATTAAACATACTCAATCCATTTTGCAATATTAAAAAAATTGAATCCTCTAAAGATTATATACCTTCAGAAAAAGAACTTTCTTGGAATGATTATTTTGATGAAAGAAACAGCGTTAAAAATAATTTATTGCAATGGTTTGCTCTTAAAAAAATTAATGAGTTAAAAAATACACTTGAATTAGCCACAGAAAAATATGATTTAGTTATTTGGTCGAGACCAGATCTTTATTTTCATAATAAATTGGCTTTAAATTTTGATGCCTCTGAAAACTCTCTTTGGATAAGTCCACATGACAATTGGAGTGGATATAATGATCGTTTTTGTTTTGGAACTTCTCAAGCTATGTCAAAAAGACTTGATATCTTTAATTACTTTTTAAACTCTTTTGCACCGAATCATTTTAATTGTAAAAAAAATTTAAAAAAGTTTAATGCAGAACAAGTTCTAGCATCTCTTATTGCAAAAGAGAAAATAACTGTTAAGAAAAACAACCTTCTCTTTTGTAGAGTTCGAGATCATTTGAATAAACCCTGGTTAATGCTTCCTGTTTCAGAAGGAATTTCAGGTAAACCTTTTTCAAAAAATCATGATCATCAATTTGATGAAAAAGATTTTAATGAAACTCTTTCTTCATTACTCAAGCTTCGATCAAGAAAAGGTCAAAGTCTTCCTTTTGATTCATCCAAACGCTTTATCCCTCTAGATCTTCTAGAAAAAGAAGAAATAATATGAGCAAAATGAAAATTATTAGTTTTAGTCTTTATGGCAATGCTCCAATCTATACTATGGGTGCCGTTTATAATTTAGAGTTAGCAAAATCAATCTATCCTGAATGGATATGTCGCTATTACTTTGATGACACTGTACCTAAAAACTATATTGAACAATTAGCAGCTGGCGGTGCTCAAGTTATTGATATGAGCAAAAGTAAGATATCTTGCAAAATGTTTTGGCGATATCTTGTTAATGATGATCCTAGTGTTGATATTTGGATTACACGAGATGCAGATAGTCGTCTTAGCATGCGTGAAAAAACTGCTGTTGATGAATGGCTAACTTCCCCTAAAAAATATCATATTATGAGAGATCACCCAAATCACGTTTCTCAAATTATGGGTGGTATGTTTGGTGCAAAAGAAAAAATTATTTCTAATATGCAAGATTTAATTTTAAGCACAACACATAATAATGATCGTGGAATAGATCAGCAAATTTTAAATTCTTATATATTTCCTGTCATAAGAAAAAATAGCCTAATCCATGATGATATGATGGCTCATTTTTATCCCTATGTTGGCGGAGGAAAACCCTTTCCCCATAAAAGAATCAATTATGAATTTGTTGGAGAAATTATCGATGAAAATAATTGTTTTAAAAAACCAGATCGTCAAGTAATCATTGATTATTATGAACTTGAAAATCGTTACCCCTTATTAAAGTTAAAAAGAAAACTACTACTATGGATCAGAAGGAAAAAATTATTTGCTCTTACCTTTCTTTATTTAAAGAAAATATGGCATGCCTTCAAAGCTAAATTTTCCCAATAATTTCTTTCCATAAACGAAGCACTTGTTCATCTTCATCATTATTGAATTCTTTAAGCCTTTGATGCTCTCTGTTAAAATCTGTTTCTCTAAGTTTTTGAAGCAGATCTTCATAAGAATCAAAAAAAGTAACCGGCCATGAATACCAATCGCAAAAACTAAGCCAATATTCTAGCGCTTCTTCATCATAATCATTATTTGGATCATATTGTGTTTTACTTTCAGGGTGTCGATCTAATAATGAAGATTTTGTGGGGGTTAAAATGGTTTTTTTCTCTTTAAGTAAAAAATGTTTTTTATGCCATTTAACTAAGAGTTTTTTCGATGGAAAAAACATTGGAATGCCCATAGCCTTATACTCTGTAATTGCATACGCATGAACTGAATAAGGTAGCACAACAATTGCTCGATGATTTGCCAGTTGTTCATATGAATACTTTTCTGGATAAAGTTCTTTAATTTTTGAAAGCTTTATTGAAGATTTTTTGTCACTAAAATATGCTTTCATTTCTGAAGCTATTTTTTCACCACCTGCAGAATACCTACTAGGAGCGATCAAGATTTCATTCTTTGAAGGCTGATAAGAAACTGTTTTTAAATAACGACTTGTTGCAGGAATAAACAACGGTGTTATACCGCTAAAATATTGAAAATAATTTTGATCATAACGATTCGTTGCAGCAAAAATAATTTTATTTTCTTTAAAGAGTCGTTGAAATAAATCTATCAAACGTTCTATGTTATTCTTGTCTGTAGCGCAATTCCCATCAAACCGAAAAGCCATATTACAAATAATAGGTTTAGAACAATAAGCAAATAAATGTGCAATTTGAGGCAAAAAACTACAATAAAAAAAGTCTACTTCTTTTTTAAAAAAATTTTGATAATGATTAGAAAAATCTTTTGCTAACTGATCATATTGATCCCATTGGTAAGATCCTGCCACTTTTTCATGTGTTAAAATTTGTAAATTATCAGCAGGTGGATGCTCATGAAATAAGTTCCAGTGAGAACTAAGCGTATAGTCATAAAGTTTAATTTTTAATTTTTTAAAATAAAAATTAGCATCTTGAGTTGTTGTTACATGTAAATCATTAGCCCATGCAGTATATTGTTTTTTCATTCAAAACAATCCTGATAAATTTGATAAGATTGACATGTTTTTTCAGGCCAAAAATTTTCATGCCGGTACTTCTTTTCAACTATATCCTGAACAATTTCAATGCATTTTTCATAGCCTATGTACTCATCAACCATATCAATTGTAAGATCATGTTCATTGCGAGCCTGATAAACTGATGGTTTTTGATAAACAACTTTATAACCAAGATTTTCTACATGATAAGCTATCCATATATCCCCCATCCGCCCACGTGGTGAAACATGAGGTAAAACAAAATAATGAGGCAAAACTTCTTTTGAAATAAAAATATTTTGAGAATTAAAGGGAGAAGGCTTTGTGGATGCAAACGGAAAAAAATCACTATTAAACTGACATTCTGGAGCATGAATCATTCTACAAACAGCATCAATATCAGGATCTCCATTCCAAAAATCTGCCTGAATATCACATTTAATCGTCTTCTTAAACTTCTTACTATATTCTCTTTGTGCAACCAATTGAACTGGAAAACCTCGGTGCCATAAATGAGGATAATTTGTTAACCCTATCGGATCAAAAGCAGGAAGATTTGTTTCAAAAATATCAACCTCAACATCTTTACCCACAAGCAAATCTTTTCCCCAGTCTGCCATGGGAATATTATCATCATCAATAATGGCAATAATATCTGCCCCCATGTCTTTTGCCCATAAGTTACCAAAATTACGGCGTCCGTGATTATTCCATCCAATGATATCTGAAAGATCTTTATGATATTTCTCTTGTTCTTCAGGAGAAATATAAATTCCATTTTTTAAATGATAATCTTTAGGAGTTTTTAAATCCCCTGCAACAATTAGTGTCCAGTCTTTCAGTGCATCAAATTTTTCAATAGCTTCCGTTGGATGCTGTATAGTCGTTGTAACAATAACTTTATTCATAAGCCTATTATTATTTGAAAATGACATCTAGACAATGTATTTTATTTTTAAATATATTTGATAAGTTGTATTATGTTTGAGGAGATATTATGAAAATAATTAAAAGAAAAAGTGACAGCCCATTTTCAGACATACTTTGCTGCATCAATTTCAACTCAGAACATTATGACAATATCGATTTTTTAAAAAATTTATACGGAAATTTTTTTGATCTAGCTTTTTATGGCCCTATAGAAAAAGCAGGAAGTGAAGTAAAAAAGGTAGATCACCACACTGGGTATTTTGGATATAAAGTTATTTTAGATGCTCTAATTAGTTTTCCAAACTATTCAAGCTATATATTTCTTAATGATGATTGCATCATGAACGTGTGGAAATTTTTAAAAAGGGATAAAAATAAAATATGGCTGCAGCCACATCACATTAAAGTAGACAACCAGATCACTTCTTGGTATTGGATAAACCAACCCTGTGGCAGACAAGCCTATAAACAATCATTACTAAAAATGCCTCTTGATTACAAAGCAAGGCTCAAATCAAAATTTAAGCACGAAAATATTATCCTTTATGGTCCTGCTGACTTTTTTTATTTACCTGCAAGATTAAAAAAAGATTTCATTTCTCTGTTTCAGGTCTTTTCTCAACAAAAACTATTTATAGAAATTGCAGTACCAACGGGGCTACATGCAATTGAGGATAGCTCTCAAATAACAGTCATTAAAGGTATTAATAATGTTCAATATCCACTTCCATTTATCAAGTATAATGAACATCTTGATTTAAAATTTAAAATGTTTTATAGAAAAGGTTTATCCCTGTACCATCCCTTAAAAATATCTTCTCATGAAAATAGAAAAATGATCAAAAAGCTTTTTGATATATATTACTTTAAAAGTTGCAGTCTCTCTTCAATTCTTCTTAGAAAGATTGATTTTTTACGCCCTATTTATTGGTTTATAATTTATTTACTTATACTCGGAAATAAATTCATTAAAAAAGTAAAAAATATTACTATTAAAGCTGTTTAGCAACCTTACAATATGCTTTTTTGTGTGGTAAAATTTTCTTAGGAGAATAAATATTTATGAAAAAAATATTAGTTACAGGTGCCGGTGGATTTATTGCACATCATTTAGTAAAAAGGCTGAAAAAAGAAGGTGCCTGGGTTCGTGGTGTTGATATAAAAAATCCAGAATATTCTAAATCTTCTGCTGACGAAATGCTTCTTTTAGATCTAAGAGAAATTAAAAATTGTGAAGAAGCTCTAAGTGTTGAAAACGGATTTGATGAAGTTTATCATTTGGCGGCAGATATGGGAGGAATGGGATTCATTTCTTCTGCGGCATGTGAAATTATGCGTAACAGCGCATTAATGAATAATCACATGTTGTTTGCAGCTGCAAAAAAAGGCATTAAAAACTATTTCTTTTCTTCTTCCGTATGTATTTATCGCAACATGGCTATTGGAGAATCCGCGCTAACTGAAGAGCAAGCTTATCCAGCACTACCTGATAATGAATACGGATGGGAAAAATTATACGCAGAAAGAATGGCACTTGCCTACGGACAAGAATATAAAATGAATATTAGAATTGCACGTTTTCAAAATTGTTATGGCCCAGAAGGAACTTGGATAGGAGGACGTGAAAAAGCACCCGCAGCAATATGCCGTAAAATAGCTGAAGTTGAAGACGGAGGAACCATCGAAGTTTGGGGTGATGGAAGCGCTGTTCGTTCTTACACATATATAGACGATATGGTAGATGGAATTTATCGACTCATGCACTCGGATTTAAAAGAACCTGTTAATATTGGAAATCCAGAATATATATCAGTCAATGAGCTCGTCGAAATCGTTTCAAAAGTTGCCGGTAAAAAAGTTTCAATCAAACATATTGAAGGTCCTGTAGGCGTACAGTCTCGTAATTTTAGTAACGATAAAATATATACTACGGGATGGAAAGCTCAATTTAATACAGAAAACGGTATTAAAAATACTTATCCTTGGATTGAAGAACAATTAAAAAATTCTTAAAAAGCACCATACAAATCCTTATCTCCACTGCACCAATCTGATTCAAATAAAAATAAACTTATTCCCTGCAAAAGCCGTTAATATTAACTATACTTGTATTTAATACTTATAATATTTTTTAAATTAAAAGGATTTTGGAATGAATAATTTAGATTATGGAGTCATTGGAAATTGTAGAAGCGCTGCTTTGGTGAGCAAAGAAGGTTCCATTGATTGGTGTTGCCTGCCCAACTTTGATTCAGACTCTGTTTTTGCAAAACTTCTTGATAAAGAAAAAGGTGGTTCTTTTCAAATCTCAGGTGTTTCAACTAAAAACATTAATCAAGAATATATCCGGAAAACTAATATATTGCAGACGACTTTTGAATGTGAAGATGGTGGTTTTAAAGTTTATGATTTTATGCCGCGCTATATTGATTCTCAAGGCACTTATCACACTCCACCAGAACTTATTCGAGTTATTTATCCTACAAAAGGAACTCCCAAAATAAAAGTCACCTATAATCCAAAGCTCGATTATGCAGAATTTCCAACTGAAACTTATATTTTAAATAACTATATTAAAAGCACTGCTCAAAGTGTTGAACGCAAATCATATGATTCGATATATCTTTATTCTAATTTTGACTTAAATTCAATTTTAGAAAGCAAAGAAATTGTTTTAGACAAACCTTCTTATTTATTTTTAAACTATAATCAAAAAATTGGTCCTATTAATATTGATCGAATAGAACTTGAATTTGAAAAAACAAAAGTTTATTGGCTCAACTGGAATGCTAAAACAACTCAATTTGATAAATACCAAGAAGAAATAGATCGTAGCGCATTGGCTTTAAAACTACTCACTTATCAAAAAACAGGTGCTATTTTAGCAGCTATTACGACAAGCCTTCCAGAGTCTATTGGCGAAGTAAGAAACTGGGATTATCGTTTTTGTTGGCTGCGTGATGCTTCTATGACCATTACAATTCTTCACAAACTCAAACACTATTCAGTTGCAAAGCGCTTTATAGATTTTGTTTTAAATATTTTACCTTATAAGGATGATCATATTCAAATCATGTATGGCATTCATGGAGAAAAAGATTTAGAGGAAAAAATATTAGACTGGCTATCAGGTTATGAAAACTCAAAACCTGTTCGCATAGGAAATGCGGCATACTTTCAAAAACAAAATGATATTTATGGCGTACTTATTGATACCATTTATCAGCATTTAATTTATGCACAAAGCAATATGCATAATCGTGAAAGTGTTTGGACCGTTGTTAGATCTCTCGTTAAAAACGTTATTTTAAACTGGGAAGAA
Organism: Epimenia babai; assembly: GCA_011762755.2. NCBI lineage: Eukaryota > Metazoa > Mollusca > Solenogastres > Cavibelonia > Epimeniidae > Epimenia > Epimenia babai. The sequence continues at coordinate 8,220 of WURV02202172.1, forward strand.
AAAGATAATAGCATTTGGGAATTCAGAAACGATGCTAAACATTTTACTTTTTCAAAAGTTCTATGTTGGGTTGCCATGGATCGAGGTGCTAAAATAGCTAAGCTTTTTGATATGAACGACTATGCTAAACAATGGCAAGAAATAAGCGATAAAATCAAAAAAGATGTCATTGCAAAAGGTTGGAATGAGAAACTGGGTATTTTTAGCCAATCTTATGGTGAAAACTATTGCGATGCAGCCAATTTACTTATGGAACATTACGGCTTCATCTCTGCCGATGATCCAAAATACAAGAGCACTGTTTTAAAAACTTATGAGCTTCTTTGCAAGGATGGTCTTATGTTGCGTTATAACAACGAAGATGATTTTGGCAAACCTCATTCTTCTTTCACTGTTTGTACTTTTTGGATGATTAAAAGCCTATATCGTATTGGCGAAACCCAAAAAGCTGAAGAAATGTTTGATCAACTTCTCAGCTATCGAAATCATGTGGGACTTATGAGTGAAGATGTTGAAATTAAAACAAAACGCCTTCTTGGAAACTTTCCTCAAGGATATAGTCATTTAGCTCTTATTGACACAGCCTTAACTCTTCTTGGCATTGATACTAAAGATATCAACCTTAGCCCTACCAAAATAGAAAAATTCGATTAAATATAGGTCGTTTTTAAAAAGTAGTGTATATTGCGCGTTTGAAATTTTAATCATCTATTATAAATAAAGGGATAACAGTGGATCTTTCAAAACCAACTCATGAGCATAAATCACCTAAAAATAAATATGTTCCTCTAAAAATTCAAAGACCTAAGAATTTTAAAAATGATATTTTATCGGGTATTACAGTTGCTCTTGCGCTTGTTCCTGAAGCCATTGCTTTTGCTTTCGTCGCAGGTGTTAACCCAACAGTAGGTCTTTATGCTGCATTCATGGTAGGTTTGATTACTGCTATCTTTGGCGGTCGCCCTGGAATGATCTCAGGAGCCACAGGAGCTGTTGCTGTTATTTTTGCTCCCCTCGTTTTTAAAATTGTCGAATCTTCAAAAGCTGCTGGTTTCAGCACCGCTGTAGCTTTAGAAAATGCTCTTGGCTATCTTTTTGCTGCTGTCATTCTGATGGGCATGATTCAAATTGTATTTGGTCTTTTAAAGCTAGGAAAATTCATTCGCTTGGTTCCCCATCCTGTAATGCTTGGATTTGTAAATGGTCTTGCCATTATTATTTTTAAATCTCAGTTTGAACAATTTACAAGTGGAGGAGAAATTCTACCTGTGCTCCCTCTACTTGTGATGTTTACTCTTGTAGGACTTACTATGGCTATTTGCATTTTACTTCCAAGATTCACAAAAGCTGTCCCTGCAAGTTTAGTTGGAATTGTTACTGTTTCATTTATTGGTTATTTTCTTAATAAAGTAAATCCTCATTTAGTGCATACTGTTTTAGATTTTGTGCAAGACAATGATCCAACAATTAAAACTCTAGCAGCAGGACTTCCGACTTTTGCATTACCTAATATTCCCCTAAGTCTTGAAGCTTTTCAAATCATTCTTCCTTTTGCCTTTTTAGCAGCAGCTGTAGGGCTTATTGAATCATTAATGACTTTAACCCTTGTAGATGAACTCACAGAAACTCGTGGAAGAAGTAACAAAGAATGTATTGGCCAAGGACTTGCTAATGTTGTAAATGGTTTTTTTGGCGGCATGGGTGGTTGCGCCATGATTGGTCAAAGCATGATTAATATTCGTGGTGGAGGCAGAGGTCGCTTATCAGGAATTACAGCAGCCTTGTGTTTACTCATCTTATTTCTTTTTGGAGCAAAACTTATTGAAATGATTCCTCTTGCCGCTCTTGTAGGTGTTATGTTTATGGTCGTGATTGGAACCTTTGAGTGGTCAAGCTTAAGGCTTGTGAATAAAATCCCTAAATCAGATATGTTTGTCATTATTCTTGTTTCTGTCACAACTGTTCTTTTTGATCTTGCAATTGCTGTTTTTGTAGGCATTATTGTTTCTGCACTTGTTTTTGCATGGGAACATGGAAAATCAATTCAAAGTAAAAAAGAAATTGAAAATGAAAAAACAATTTATACTCTCAATGGTCCTTTATTTTTTGGTTCCGTTTCTTCATTTAAAGAACTCTTTGATTTTCAAAATGATAAAGAACATGTTGTAATTGATTTTTCACATTCAAGAATTTGGGATCATTCTGGAATTGAAGCTCTTCAAAATATTACAGATCGATACGGAAAAACCAATAAAAAGCTTCACCTCTTAAATTTGAGTCCTGATTGCCAAGAACTTCTTGGCAATGCTGAAAATATCGTTGAACTTAGTATTATTGATGATATCGACTGGCATATTGCCGACGATCAACTTGATTAAGTTTAATTCTTGTAATTAAATAAATCGTCGATCGAGTATTTCGAGCCTGGAGATAAAGCATTAAGCGCATTAAGAATTTTATGCTTTGCATTAAGTGTAAGACGTCTTCCTTTTCGTCCCTTTGAAACCATTCTATGTGTCAGCTGCTCAGTTGAGCTCTCTACCAAAGCATGGTTTTTAATACCTAAATCAGTCAAAATTGAGTCCAAGGGCTGAGTGCCTCTTTCCATATCCATAAGACCCCATCATATCACTCAAAAAGGCCAAAAAACAGCTCCTTAGAATAGAGTTTGACAAAAGGCCAAATTTTAGGCAGTATCCCCAATACGAAGCTGTAAGAAATAGGTAGAATAAAATCGCAAGACTAATTTTAGTCTTGTTTGTTAATATCCAAGATAGTTTTGATCGTGCTTAGAAATTTGTTTTCGCTATCTTGAGTTTCTGAAGAAGTTGTTTGAACACCTCTTTGAAGTCTAACACCCTATTTTTTCTTCTTCGATTCTTTAAAAAGGAGGAATAAAACAATGCCAAAAGGAACAGTTAAGTGGTTTGATAACACAAAAGGTTTTGGTTTCATCTCTCATGAAGGCGGAAATGATGTATTCGTACATCACACTGCAATCGAGGGTGAAGGCCATAAATCGTTAGATGAAGGTCAAGCAGTTGAGTTCGAAATTACTCAAGGTGCTAAAGGCGACCAAGCAGCTAACGTTGTTAAGCTTTAATCCATAAAAAATCCCCTGCAGTTCAACTTGCAGGGGATTTTTTTGTCTAGTTTTATATTCTCTGTTTACGAATATAAATTCGCATTCCTTCAATATCTCCAACAAAATCATATCCATTATAGATAATTTGAGCTAACTCTTCATATTGTTCATGACCATAAACTTCCCTATCAGTGAAATAAATTGTTTTAGATCCTACAGCATCAACAAATACTTCAGGTTTAGATTTTTTAAAATCATCTATAAACATTTCAAAAAAGTATTTATGCAACTCGCCTTCTCTTAACTCTGCATCTGTCACTGAACTTCGAGTTCCCTGTACAAGATTTGTTTCAACAAATAACTCCGGAGCCCACCCCCAAATAACCATTTGATCAGCAGCAGAAGTATATTCTAAGATTAATTTAGAAGGTTCTGATAAATATCGCTCAACCACTCTATCTTTGCTTAATAAATAATGACTCCCATCATTAAGTCGTTTCTGAAAAGGCAAACTACAGATAATCACAAAAATAAGAATAACACTACCATATAAAATATTTTTAAGCTGTGCTGATAGATTTAATTTCTTTTGAAAAAAATAATACATCTCTCCAAAAAATATGCCTATAAGAAAGGCACATGGAACGATCAAAAACAACAAATAGTGTCCATATAGATTTCCTGGTTTGATAACAGCATAAATCGAAAACGCTAAAATAAGATGTCCATATAAAATAACCTTTAATGATTTAGATAATTTCCTACTCTTAAAAAGCCCTTTTGCTGTGAAAAACAAAAGAACGAATAGGCCTAAAGTTGAAAAAGTTGCCATTTTAAATAATAACTTTGTATCTTCTGGCTTAGAGTAAATTTGAAGCATATTTTTTAATTTTTCTAAAGTAGTCATCTCCAATCTTTCAGAGTAAACAAATAGAGTGTTCCAAATATAAGAAGTGAAAAATATTTCAAATAAATCAAATATTGTTAAATAAATAAAAACAATTAACGTAAAGGCAACTCCTCCAACGATGAAAAAGAGAAAATTTTTCGAAAAGTCCTTCCTATTTTGTTTAGATATCCACAATAAATGTAAAACAATACAAAAAAAAGCAAATGCAATTGGAATTCCTTGCATTTTGGCATAAGGAATCATTCCCAGAAGAAAGCCTATAAAAAATATTCTCTTAGACGTCAAGTTAGAACTCACAGCTATACATTTAGAAACAATAAATAGGGCTATGCTTAGCAGCATAATTGAAACATACTCGCTACTATAATGTGCATAATCAAAATCCATCATTAAAGCTACAGTTCCTGCAACAATCACCATACTCAGCCTAGCAATCACTTTTTGGTATAAAGTTTCTATTGCAAAATAAATAGCAATCAAAGAAACAAACATCAAAATAAGTGCTATGATCCTAGCCGTTGCATAATCAATTTTTAAATTGAAAAAGTTTGGAAGAGTTAAAATATAAACATTAAGAGGTCCTGTAGATCCACCATTAACAGATCGCCAAAAAACAGGATCTACTAAAAGTTTATTTGCTCCTGCAATAAAAAAAGATTCATCTGGATTCATACTTGAAAAAATAAATCCCGGCCATCTAGCAACAAAAAGAAGAAACCCCATAGAAAACAAATATAAAAAAGTCGACTGGAAAAGCTTTTGTTTTTGACTAAAAAGCTCGCCTTGTTTTTCTGTAAAAATGGGTGCAAGAGATAAAAAAAGAAATAGCCCAAAAGCCCCCAACATAGAAAATCTATAAAAGCTTTGCCAAAAATCTATATTCACTAGACGTTCAAGAATCCACCATCTTAAATCCAATGATTCCTCCTAAGATAAGAACTATTTCATAAAACCTTACTATAGGTGAAAAATTTAAAAGAATCGAGCTTTTTCATGGGATAAAAGCTTGTTTTAAGCTAAAATAATTTTATGAAAAAAATATTTTTTCTTACTCTCTTTTCTGTTCTCAGTTTAATCTCAGCTAGTTTCTCTGATGAAACTTATGACATTGTTATTAAAAATGTTCACATTTACAATGGTCTTTCTTCTCAAGGGTTTAATGGCAACATAGCCATTAATAATGACAAAATTGTTAAAGTTGGAAATTTTAAAAATTACTCTGCAAAAGAAGAGATTGACGGAACAAGTCTTATTGCTACACCTGGTTTTATTGATACTCATACCCATTCAGATTTTAATCCAATCGTATATCCAAATTTAAATAATAAAATTTATCAAGGAGTTACAACTGAAGTGATAGGTCAATGCGGCATGTCTGCTGCCCCTATTGATGGCGAAGTTTCCAAACATTTGCATGAAATATGGCAAAGAGAAGGTGTTGCATTACCTGAGAGTATTGAAAGTGAATGGAAAAGTTTTTCAGAGTATTCAACTCATTTAACAAATAGAAAACTTAAAACAAATCTAGTCGGCTTTGTAGGTCATGGTAATTTAAGAACTGCTATTATGGGCTATGAAAATCGTGAAGCCACAATTGAAGAGTTAAATAAAATCAAACAATTGACTCACCAAGCAATGCAAGAGGGCGCTTTTGGAATTTCTTTTGGACTCATCTATTTGCCAGGACTTTATGCTAATCAAGATGAAATTGAAGAAGTTTGTAAGATAGTCAAAAAATATGATGGCATTTGTGCTTTTCATATGCGCAGTGAATCTTCTCATCTTCTTGAAGCTATTAATGAAATTATCCATATTGCTGAAAATACAGATGTTAAAATTCAAATTTCTCATCTCAAAGCTTCTGGTGAAAAAAATTGGCCTAAAATTGATGAAGCTTTAAATCTTATCAAAAAAGCTAGACAGTCCGGCATTAAAATACAAGCCGATGTTTATCCTTATACAGCTGGTTTTGCAGAATTAGGTGTGCGTCTTCCCGACCATCTTTATGAAAAACGAAGTGATCCTTTTTATTTTAAAAATCCAGACAATAAAGATGAAATTATCAATGAAATCAAAGCTTATTCTTAAGCTGTAAAACGAAATTGGGACCTTGTCGTCGTTGGAACTGTATCTAACCCTAAGTATCAATTTGCTGAATCAAAATCTATAACAGCCGTAGCTCACGAAATGGGAATAAGTCCTGAAGAAGCCTTATTTGAAATATTAATAGAGAATGATTTTAAAGTAAGTAGTTTTTCATTTTCTCAAAACGAAAAAGTTGTCAAAAAAGTTTTAAATCAAAACTTTACCACTATTGGTTCTGATAGCATTGCTGATGGTTCAAGCTCTCCTCACCCAAGAGCTTATGGTACATTTCCTAAAATTTTAAAAAACAGTGAAAAGGATCTCTTTTTTGGTAAAATGATTCAAAAAATAACTTCACAAGCAGCAAATCATTTTGGTATTAAAAAGAGAGGCCAAATTAATCCTGGCTATTACGCTGATATCGTTTTAATTGATTTAGAAAGTATTACAGATAAAGCTACCTATGAATCTCCTTCTGAGATGAGCGAAGGCATTCAATGGCTTTTTATTAATGGAGAAATTGTCATACGTAATGGAATTGCCCAAGAAACTAAAAGCGGCGCTTTCCTTTCTTTAAAAAAATAATTCATTCAAACCAAGGAGACTAAAATGTCAGAATGTAAAAAAAATACAAAACGATGGCTTATTGCAGGAATTGCCGCCGGCCTTACTATTTTCATCTTAGATATGTTTATTCATAGCATTCTACTTAAGGAAGCTTATGAAGCGACTGCTTCTGTATGGCGCCCTGAAAAAGAAATGATGTCTATGTATTGGATGATGAATATTGGCCAACTTCTTTTTGGACTCGCATTTGCCTGCTTTTATATTAAAGGATATGATTCTGGAAAAAGCGGCTTAACCCAAGGCCTTAAATTTGGAACTTATGTCGGTGTACTCTTTGCAACTTACGGTTGTTTAGCTTGGTATGTTGTTTTACCTATTCCCTTTAGTCTCAACATCGCATGGGTTATTTCAAGCTTCATTACCTGTATCGCAGCAGGTGCTGTTGTAGGTTTAATTTATAAAAACTAAGGAAAAGAAAATGAAAAGAAACTTATTCATATTACTATTACTCACTATCACCTACTTCCAAATACCTACTTTGGCTTTTGCTCACTGTGAAATTCCTTGTGGCATTTATGAGGATCAAGGTGAATTTGATGCAATACGTTTAGATATTGCAACCATAGAAAAAGCTATGAATAAAATCACTGAACTTTCAAGTGAAGCTGAACCTAATTACAATCAAATTGTAAGATGGGTTCAAAATAAAGATGATCATGCAGAAAATATCAAAGAAGTTGTTTCTCACTACTTTCTTTCACAAAGAGTTAAGCTTGATGAAGAAAATCAAGATGAGTATCAACAAAAATTAGCCTATATTCATCAAATCTCAGTTTACGCTATGAAAGCTAAACAAACCACTGATCTTGAATATATTTCTAAACTCATGGATTCTGTAAACGAATTCGAAAAGCTCTATTTTAAGCATTCTCATTAATACAATCTAAATACTTTATTCTCTATGAGCCAGGGCTATGCCCTGGCTTTTTTTTGTTGACGCACCCTCCAAATCTGGCTAATATACGCCTCTCTTATTGAAAATGATTTTCAACAAAAGGATCTATCAAATGAAAAAATCATTCTTATTTTTATTCTCATTTTTGTTCATTTCGACAGCTGGTTTTGGCCAAGCGACAACTATACAAGGCAGCTTAAATGAAGTTTTGTCGATGGTACGTGACTTAAAAAATGAAATGGCTGAAATCAAAAAAACAGTCAATGACCAAGCTAAGATCATAGAAGATCAAAAAGCTAAAATTGTACAACTTGAAAATAATAGCTCTACTGGAACTCTAACAAGATCACCTATCGCCCCTGATGCTCCTATTGCTCTTGCAAGTCGATCTCAGGGATTTAATCCAGAAATCGGGGTTGTTGGTGTTATTCAAGCAAATCTTGTAGAACCTTCTACAGAAGATGCAGAAGGTCTTGATTCTATAGCTGTAAAAGAGTTAGAACTTAACTTTGGAGCTAATGTAGATCCTTTTTCAAGGTTTGATGCTACGATTACTTTAAATGATGACATTGAAGATGAAACAATTGAAATTGAAGAGGCTTATTATACTCACTGGGGACTTCCATTTGGCTTTACAGGAAGAGTCGGAAAATTTCGTCCAAAAGTTGGTAAAGTAAATACAAAACATTTAGAACAACTTGAAACCGTTAACTACCCTCTTGTGATTCAAAACTTTTTTGGTGAAGAAGGTATGGCTACTTCGGGAGCAAGACTTCAAAATAGTTTTTCAATACTCGATGATATTCCAGTCGTAATTACAGGTGAAGTTCTTCGTGGCAATAATGGAGATAGTTTTGGAGGAGTTTCTCGTCGCCCTATCTTCAACATACATGCTGAATCATTTTTAGAACTTTCTGATTCACTCCATTTTAATTTTGGTGGTAACTGGATGGTTGGAGATCAAAACTCAAAAGGAAATGCTAAAGGAAATGATCGTTTTGGCACTCATATTCTAGGGGCTTTTGGTACTTTTAATTGGTATTTGCCTGAAGGTCGTAGAGTCAAATGGCAAAATGAATTTTTTATTCAAGATCGTACTAACAGCGCTTCATTAAACTCAAATCCTTGGGGTTGGTATTCACTTTTAGACTTTAAATTTGCTGAAAAATGGTCTGCTGGAGCAAGATTTGATCAGGTAGAACCAAGAGGTCTCGCTGATGTTGATCGCGACACTTTTGGAACTCAGGCTTATATCACTTTTCATCAAAGTGAATTTGCTCAATTCTCTTTAGCTTTTCAGCATAATTCTTCTGCTGATCCAGATGAAGAAGGAGAAAATGCAGTTATTTTTGAAACAACGGTTCTTATCGGGAGCCACTCACATCCTGTATCATAAGAGGTAATTCATGAGAAAGAAAAATCTATTTTATCTTCTAACCGCTATCATTTTTTGCTTGGGTGCTTCTCCCGCCCAAGCAAAAGATATTCGAATTGTCACAACAACAACTGTTCTTGGCAGCCTTGTGGAGGAAATTGCTGGAGATTTAGCGAAAGTGCATGTTATTCACACAACACATCAAGACATTCACTCCCTCTCTCCTACTCCAAAAGATATTGTTAAAACAAAAAAGGCAGATATTCTTTTTTACCATGGCATAAGCTTAGAGATTTGGCTAGATCCACTTCTTAGAACATCTGGTAACTCTAAACTCGTTTCAAAAGAAAATGCCATTGATGTTTCAAATGGAATCAATATTATTCAAGAGCATCATTCTTTATCAAGATTACATGGTGATATTCACCCTGAAGGTAATCCTCATTATTGGCTTAATCCTGAAAATGTTATTTTGATGGGAGAAACTGTTTTAAAAAATCTATCAAAATTTTATCCTGAACACCAAGGCTTATTCAAAAAAAATTATGCTCATTTAAAGAGTGAGTTATTAAAAAAAATTCCTTATTGGAAAAATACATTAAACAGTATTACTAATAAAAAATTTATAAGCTATCATAGCAATTGGGAGTATTTTGCTAATTATTTTGGATTTGATATTGCTGGCACAATAGAGTTAAAACCGGGAATTTCACCAACACCTAAGCATATCAAGGGGTTGATTCATTCTGTTGAAGAAAAAAATATTCCTTTAATTTTTGTCGATCATTATTACAATGATGCTTCTGCAAAAAAAATTGCCAAACAAACAAAAGCAAAAGTTGTAAAATTAGATCAATTTCCTCACGACATTCATGGAATAGCATCTTATATTGAAATGATGGATGAAAATATTTCTAAAATTAAAGGAGCCTCTGTTGCTTGATTTTATTTCAATCATGTGGAAGCCTGCCCTTGCTTGTTTAATCCTTGCAGGCATGCATTCTTATCTGGGCTTACATATTCTTAAGCGAGAAATTATCTTTGCTGATCTCTCTTTAGCCCAAATCGCAGCTCTTGGCTCAGCCGCAGGAATTCTTTTAGGGTTTGATTTAGAAACTACAGAAAACTATTCTATTTCGCTTTTTACAGCCTTATTAGGGGCATTGCTTCTCTCACTTACAAGACCTAAATCAAAAAATATTCCTCAAGAAGCTATTATTGGAATTATTTATGTTGTAGCAGGTGCCATGACCATTCTTTTTTTGCATCATACAACTGAAGGCCACGAACATGTGAAAAATATGCTTGTTGGTAATATTCTTTTCGTTGAAGGTTCTATGATCTTTAAAATAGCTTTGATTTACGGGCTCGTCGGCCTCATTCATTTCATTTATAAGCAAAATTTTCTTTTTTTATCTGGTTATAGCATAGAAGTTAAAAAAGAAAATTTTTCATTTTTTAAATGGGATTTAATTTTTTATATCACTTTTGCAATCGTAATTACAAGCTCTGTTAAAATTGCAGGAATTTTACTCGTTTTTACTTTTCTTATTATTCCTTCAGTCATGGCCGCTTTAATTTCATCAACTTTAAAAAATCGTTTTTTATTGGGCTGGTTTTTTGGCAGTTTTGTTTCTTTAATTGGAATAAGCTTATCTTATTTTGCAAATCTCCCCACTGGAGCTACTATTGTTTGTGCTTTTGGTGGAGCATTGATTTTTTTAAGCCTGTTCAAAAAACTTAGAAAAGATTAAGATAGAGTTATTATGAATTCAACTGATGTCTGGAAAAATAAAATTAAGAAAAAAGGTTTGAGGCTAACAAAACCTCGCACACTTATTCTCGAATATATTGTAAATTCTAGTTGTTGCCAAAGTATTGATGATATCTATCAAGGAATTACTAAAAAACATCCAGAAATAGGGCTTACAACTGTCTATAGAACTGTTGAGCTTTTAGAAAAAAATCATATTCTTAATCGTTTTGACTTTGGTGAAGGCAAAGCAAAATATGAACTTAGTTCTGAATATCAAAAAGATCATCATCACCATCATCTTGTTTGCCGTGAATGCAAATCTGTTATTAATGATCATGCACACGGAGGAAAAGAAGAAAAGTTACTTAAAAAAATGGAAAATAATTTAGAAAAAAAATATGGTTTTAAAATTTTTGACCATATGCTTCAATTTTTAGGACTTTGTAAAAACTGTCAAGGAGCTTTATCATGAAATTAGATCATTTAGGAATAGGACTTTCATCTCTTTGTATCATTCATTGCATTTTACTTCCCATTATTATCGTTGCTTTTCCAACACTTGGCCTTGAATTTACAGAAAACGAAACATTGCATAAAATTATTATTATTTTTATAGTTCTTGTGGGCGCCTGTGCATTTATTCCAGGAGTATCGCTACATAAAAGGAAACGTGTCATTATGAGTGCTGGAATTGGCATTACTCTTGTGCTTTTAGGAACACTTCATGTCTTAGGCCACGATCATGGCCACAGCTCAGAAACTCTCTTTACTGGAATAGGCAGTGTATTGCTCATCTATGCTCATATTACCAACCACACCTTCTGTAAACACTGTAAAGAAGGCCCTCACTGCTGCGAAAAACCTGAAAAATAACCTTGACATCAGACAAAATCTAATTAAGATATAATCTTAATTAGATAATTTACCGCTTAGCCAGGCATTTCCCACCTCTCCGGGTAACCCAGCCAATATTTTTTTATAAGGTTATAAAATGAATACAAATGAAAAAAGCCCTAAAATCAATTCCGAAGAACTCTTCAAAGGGCGAAAAGAAATCATCATCGAACATCGTGGCGATATTTACCGACTCAAAATCACTAAAGCAGGAAAACTCATTTTAAATAAATAAAGGAATTTAAAAATGTCATGCAATGCTGGCAAAAATCTTTGTCAAAAAAAGGAAGCTAAGTTTTTTTGTAAAAAATGCCATACTTTTTCCCCAAAAAAGAAAAAACTCTGTAAACCTAAAAACATATTGGATATTTAAATGAAATGTACAAAGTGTAACCAAGATATTAAACAAGTGGGCATGATTCATAAAAATACGAATGGAGCTGCGAGAGTTTTTGTTGCTAAGTGGCAATGTGACAAATGCAAAAAACGGTTCATTGAAAAAAGAGTTTATGATTTGCCTTGGATTTTTGACGAATAGAATTTCATATAACCTCCCGGAGGTAAAGGTCCGCGAAGCTTTACCTCCTTCCTCCCCATTCGATAAGACCCATTCCAAACGAGACTTTATCTTAACGTTTTTATTTGACTGAATCTTTTTAGAAGAGTATTCTTATTTTATTAACAAAAGGAAATTTAATATGGATAAAAGTGAAAAAGAACAAGCTTTAAAACTACTCAATGAAATCATGGAACTCGAACTTGCTGGAGTTGTTAAATACACTCACTATGGTCTCATGGTTTTTGGTCCTAATCGTATTCCTATTGTTACTTGGCTTAAAGCTGCTGCTAATGAAAGCCTTTTACATGCTAATCAAGCAGGTGAAATGGTCACAATGCTTGGAGGACATCCTTCACTTAAAATCGGCTCTCTCCTCGAAACAGAACAACACGATGTTGATAATATTCTTAGAGAAAGCTTAGAGCATGAGAAACAAGCCACTGATAAATATTATGAACTCATGAATCTTTGTTCTGGAAAATCTGTTATTCTTGAAGAATATGCTCGCGGCATGATTCAACAAGAAGAGATGCACCAAGACGAAGTCAATAAAATGCTCAGAAATCCAGGAGACATTTCTCCTTTTAAATCTTAAGGTCTTATTCTTCTTCCATGCTAAAATGGAACTCCTTTGAGAGTGTATTTGTTGCTCTATAAAATCAAAAGGAATTCTTTTATGGCCTTAAAACTCAAATATTTTATTTTTTTAAACCTTATTCTATTTACATTAGCACATGTAAGTTGTGCTGATGAAAAAGCCCTTCAAAATACTACAAATTATGATCCACAAAACGTTTTATTTACAGAAATTCTACAAGATCATGTTAAGGACGGCATTGTTAACTATGAAGGTATTATTAAAGATAAAACGAAGCTTCAAAACTATTTAAATCAACTTGTTTCAGTTAATCAAACAACATTTGATGCTTGGCCAAAATCAGAACAAATTGCTTATTTAACAAATGTTTACAATGCATATACACTCAAACTAATCACTGATCATTATCCCGTAGATAGTATTAAAAACATTCGTGAACTTCTCACAGGCCCTTGGGATTTGAAAGTAGTTACGCTTTTTGGAGAAATCACTACTTTAAATCATGTTGAGCACGGACTCCTCAGGAAAAATTACAATGAGCCACGCGTTCATTTTGCACTTGTTTGTGCTGCTTATAGTTGCCCTCCTCTAAGATCAGAAGCCTATACAAGTGAAAAACTTGAAGAGCAACTCCAAGATCAAGGAAGAGTGTTCTTTGATCAAAAAGAAAAGAACTATCTTAATATAAATTCAAAAACAATTTATCTTTCTAAAATATTCAAATGGTTTAAAGAAGACTTTGAAAAAAAATCAGGTTCACTTTTTGCGTTCGTAAAACCTTATCTCAATCATCCTTCAGTAACCAAAGATTGGAAAATTAAATACACAAAATACGATTGGTCTCTTAACAAGAAATAAAGGACTTATATATGAATTATAATATTATCGTTATTGGTGCCGGATCTGGCGGTCTTGTTTCTGCTTATATTGCTGCAGCTGTTAAGTCAAAAGTTGCACTCATTGAAAAACATAAAATGGGTGGTGATTGTCTTAATACAGGCTGCGTTCCTTCTAAAGCTCTTATTCGTACAGCTTCTGTGATTTCTGAAATTAACAGGCATAAAGAATTTGGACTTAAAAGTGCTACAGTCGATTTTGATTTTGCTGAAATAATGGAACGCGTTCAAAGAGTCATTAAAAAAATTGAACCTCATGATTCTGTCGAACGTTATACAGGACTTGGCGTAGAATGCATTGAAGGCGAAGCTAAAATTCTCTCTCCCCATGAAGTTGAAGTTAACGGTAAAACACTAACTACCAAAAATATCATTATTGCAACAGGTGCTGGGCCATTCATTCCAAATATTCCTGGCCTTCAAGAAACAGGATTTCTTCACACTGATAATCTTTGGGATATTCGCAAAAAACCAAACCGTCTTGCTGTGATTGGTGGAGGCCCCATTGGTTGTGAACTTGGACAAGCTTTTAATCGCTTAGGCATTCAAGTCACTCAAATTCAACGTAGTGATCAACTCCTTGAAAGAGAAGATGATGAGATTGTTGGAATCATGCAAAATAAATTTCAAGAAGAAGGCATGAATATTTGTCTAAATGCAACTCCAACAAAGGTTGAAAAAAGAAACGATGAAAAAGTGATTCATCTTGAATTTAAAGATGGCAGCAAACAAGAAATTATTTGTGATGAAATTCTTGTTTCAGTAGGACGTCGCGCCAATGTAAAAGGTTTTGGACTTGAAGAACTTGGCGTCAAACTTACAGATCGTGGAACCATTGGTATTGATGGTTTTTGCCGAACAAATTTTAAAAATATTTTTGCTGTGGGTGATGTTGCAGGCCCTTATCAGTTCACACATTTTGCTGCTCATCAAGCTTGGTATGCCGCAGTCAATGCCCTCTTTCAGCCTCTTAAAAAATTTAAAGCTGATTACTCCATCATTCCTTGGATTACTTATACAGATCCTGAAATAGCCCGTGTTGGACTTAATGAAAAAGATGCAAAAATAAAAAATATTCCTTATGAAGTAACAACTTATAGTCTAGATGACTTAGATCGAGCCATTACAGATGAAGAGGATTATGGACTTGTAAAAGTTTTAACGGTTCCTGGAAAAGATAAAATTTTAGGTGTTACGATTTGTGGCCACCATTCTGGAAACCTATTACCTGGTTTTGTTTATGCCATGAAATATGGATTAGGCCTCAATAAAATTTTAGGCACTATTCATGCCTATCCATCTTGGGGTGAAGCAAATAAATATGCTGCTGGTGTTTGGAAAAAAAATCATGCTCCAGAAGGACTTCTAAAACTTATCGAAAAGTTTCATCATTTTAGACGTAGATAAGCATTCTGTATCTTTGCTTCGCAAATCTACGTTGATTTAGTATATAATCTCGCTTTATTCACTCATTTAACTTTTGCGGGATTTATTTAAATGCTTTTTAATTCGATTGAATTTATAATCTTTTTTCCGATTACGATTATTCTTTTTTTCAATCTTCCTCATAAAATCAGATGGGCACTTCTTTTAACAGCAAGTTGTATTTTTTACATGGCTTTCATACCTGTCTATGTTTTGATTTTAGCCTTTACCATTATCATTGATTATTATGCAGGAATTTTTATTGAAAAATCCGAAGGCAAAAAACGAAGGCTTTATTTAATTTTAAGCATTATCGCCAACGTTGGTGTTTTAGCTATTTTTAAATATTATAATTTTTTAAATGGTAACTTTGACGCACTGGCCAGTTTTTTAGGATTAAATTACCCTATTCCTTATTTAAATATTATTCTTCCTTTGGGTCTCTCATTTCATACATTTCAAGCCATGAGTTATACTTTTGAAGTTTATTATGGGAGACATCCCGCTGAGAAACATCTTGGTATCTATGCTCTTTATGTCATGTTTTTTCCACAAATGGTTGCCGGACCTGTTGAAAGACCTCAAAACCTTATTCATCAATTTTATGAAAAACATTACTATGACTATAAAAGAGTCACTAATGGTCTCAAGCTTATGGCTTGGGGAATGTTTAAAAAAGTTGTTATTGCAGACCGAGCAGCAGTTTTCGTTAATGAAGTTTATGCTGACCCCTCTCTTTATGGCGGGCTTTCATTAGCACTTGCAACTTTCTTTTTTGCTTTTCAAATTTATTGTGACTTTTCAGGTTATTCAGATATCGCTATCGGCGCTGCACAGGTACTTGACTTCAAAATTATGAAAAACTTTAGCAGTCCTTATCTTGCAAGATCAATTCGGGAATTTTGGCAAAGATGGCATATTTCACTTTCAACATGGTTTAGAGATTATGTCTATATCCCACTTGGTGGAAATAGAGTAAGTTCAGCTAAACTTTGTTTAAACCTTATGATTACATTTGTCATTAGTGGTTTATGGCATGGTGCAAATTGGAATTTTATTATTTGGGGAGCTTTAAACGGTTTTTATATTGTTTTTGCAATATGGACAGCTTCTTTTCGCTCTCAAATAAGTCAAAACTTAGGGTTTAATAAATTTCCTAGAATTCAAAGTGTTTTACAAGTCATTATTGTTTTTATTTTAATCTGTTTTTCATGGATATTTTTTAGAGCTAGCACATTTGAAGATGCTTGGTATATAGTCACTCATTTATTTTCTTCTTCAGAACATACATTAATGCAAGCTATTTTGATGGGACAAGATTTAAAAGAACTTATTATTGCTCTTGCAGGTATCAGCTTTTTACTCGTTGTTGATTATTATCAAATTCGTTTAGGTGATTTTAGAGAAAGAATTTCAACGAAACCTTTTTGGTTTCGTTGGAGTATTTATTATGCTGCTATTTTATTAATTATCATTTTTGGTAAATTTGGAACTGACGCAAATCAATTCATTTATTTTCAATTTTAAAGGAAAGTATTTTGAGAAAAGACATTATTAAATTAACTTTAAAACTAGCTTTAGTTTTATTACCTGCTATAGCCATAGCTTTGTTTTCATTTTTTTCTCTTTACCTATCAGGAGAACTTACCTCCATTGATAAAGTTATCAAAATCCAAAGTAAATCTGATAAAAAAACATTTTTTGGTTTTGCATATAGTGACCCTGATATTTATTACAAAATGAATTCTGTATTAGAAAGAGAACCTAAAGTTATTGTGCTTGGAACTTCACGGGTATTAGCTTTTCGTGAATATTTTTTTAAAGACAATCTTTTCTTCAACGCAGGTCGTGGAATTCGAAAAATGGAAGATTTCAAAGTTTTTTTAAATGAAATTCCATCCGGGCAGGAGCCAGAGCTGATAATTATTGGTCTTGATCAAAATTTTTTCAATCAAAAATGGGCTGATGATCTTAAAGGTGGTATTAAAAATAGATTCTATGAAAAAACACATCCCTTTGATATTTATTCAGACCATTGGTCTAACCTTTATAAGGATTATTTGAAAGGAAAATTCAGCTTAAAGAAAATACTGTTTAAAGATAAAAACTCTTTTCAAATTGGACTTAATGCTGTTATGAATTTTAATGGATTCAGAAATGATGGCAGCTACCACTATGGCAAACATGCAGCTAACCCAGATGATCCTAAAGGCGAAGACTATAAATTCAAAACCACCTTAGGAAAAATTAACTCAAATACCGATCGTTTTATGTTTGGAGACAAAGTTTCAGATCAAATTTTATTTGAATTAGAAGAATTTTTAGAAGTATGCAAAAGCAAAGGCATAAAGGTTATTGGAATTTTACCTCCTTATGCTCATGAAGTTTACAAAACTTTAAAGACCTCAAAAAACCATCAATATATTTTTAATGTTCCAACTAAAGTAAAACCTATTTTTAATAAGTTTAATTATAAATTTTATGATTTTTCTGATTTAAAAGAAGTTGGAGCATCTGATAAAGAAACTATTGATGGATTCCATGGCTCAGGAAAAGCTTATTTAAGGTTATTCTTAAAAATGCTCAAAAACGATAACGAGCTTAAAAAATATGCAAAAAGTATTAAAGAGTTGGAATTAAAACTTAAAGAATCTAAGACAGACTTCGATGTTTTCGCATTTGCTTAGACAAGCAAAATTAAAAAGAATGCTCTCCTGTACAATGCCCTGTTTTATTATATTGAGTTGCTGTATAAGCAGTTATATCTGGACGATTTGATTTACAAACATACCAAATATTTTTACTATAATCATCACGCCCTCCAGCAATCTTATCCATATCATCACGAGTATTGAGTAAAAAAACACCTCCTGGAGAAATTTCAAAGTTCATTTCACTCAATTTTCCACTCTCATCAAAAAATTCTATTTCAACACTTTCTGAGTTTCCGGTAGCTGTATTAGCTACAAAACCAAAATAAGTTGTAATATCATCATTCGTAATAAGTTGTCCCCAAGAAACACCTTTTTTAGTAGGTGGCATAAAAACACTGGGGTTATTTAAAGAAACATTAATGGATGAATAAAGAGACTCGTCTTTTTGATAAATAAGTTGATGTCCAACTCTTGTAGGACCATTACCTGTTAAAGAAATTGTAATAAACTCCATGGTGCCTATTTGCTCTAAATTAATATTATTATTTTTAGCAACCTCATTAATATTAATTTCTAAAACCTGATCACCGGGAGATTTAATTTCTCCTACTTTAAACTCGCCAAGCACCTTACCAACTGAATCATATAACTTAATAGAAGCCTCTAAAATACTCGGTGACATAATAGGATAAAGTCGAATCATATTTTTAAGCTCTCTGAAAAAAGGATAGATACGACTCGAAGCACGATTATCATCCCAATATTCTTCTGTTGTCGAAGAATCATAATAAGTATGGTTTGCAGAAAAAGAGTTTGTGCTTTTTTCAACCTGCCCTGCTAAAAGTCTTCCATAAAACATACTTTGTTTGGATTGCCTTACTTTTAGAACAGCATTAT
>WURV02202173.1:0-11576 GCA_011762755.2 Epimenia babai
TGATTGATCCTTCACTTACACCCCTTTCATGCGCCATTCCACCCACATATCCACTCATGTAGCAGTCTACACTTGTCTTAGCTAAAAATTAAGATCACCGAGGGAAGCTCATACTGATGGTATGCTGTGGCACCAGCTAAAATATATATATGGATTATCTGATGGCTCAATGAATTGTTACCATAAAGTCAAGCAAACAATGAATGACTGTGGTACTAAATTGTCTAGGGTTGACCCTCATGTATTGCACTGGCATGAATAGGTTAATGGACTAATAGGACTTCTTGCATGTCATGTTGATTTTATTTATGCAGGCAATGGAAACTTTAATACAAATTCAATTTTATTACAAAAATTCGTGATTTCCCATTTACCAGAAAAGTTACATGCGAGTTTCACTTGAAAATAATTCCAAATGCAATTATTTTAGTTTATTTTTCAATGCATCATCCCCCAGTGTAGCCACCATATTAGAATGAATATCTGGGGGGGGGGTAATGCCTTCATATTACATACTTGATAATACAACGCCAAATTTTTGTCCATTTTGCTCTGAAAGCAGCAGTACCAGTAAGTATTACAACGGAAAAGTTAAATAAAGGTGAATTTGTCAACAGTATACCACTATTCATCCAAAAGATTGAGCATAGTATGTCCAAAGTTACATTTTAATAGCTTGAGTCTTTCGTAGTCAGCCTATAAACTTTTCAAGTGACTCTTGTAAGTTTCTCACCATCATCGAAATAAGTAAGAAGTGTTTTAAGAAGGCAAGTAACATTCCTGAAATTAAAGCAAGAGTTGACAAGAGTTATGAGTGACGACAGGACAACTACTGTAGGTGACCAGACAAACCAGACCAGATGTTATGTTTGATGTATGTGCACTGATTACAACTTACAATCATGATCAAGTCACACATCAAACTTCATAAACTGATTCATGTGATTCAGTAAAAGATAACATAAAATTTCAACATCTTGAGCAGAGTAACTCATTCAGACTGTTAGGTTGGTATAGGGTGATTATTGATCAAACTAAATGGAGCCATTGGATGTTGCCTGTTAAATGGCAGTCATAAAAGATTTGCCATGTTGTCAGGAGTACACTGTCATGGAGTCTCTCTCACCGCCAGACACTATTCATGAAACTGTATCTCTTACTCATCTTTCTGCAGATGTCACAGAAAGAGTGATTCCTGACTTGTACCGTAGAATTTATTGATAATTAATTATTGTATGATACTTCATTCAGCCAACTCCGCAAATAGACAGTTCATTTCACAATCAAACATCTATGTAGTAATTGAGATGAAAAATATATGGACATATATAAATAGATGGACACTCAGCAATAGCGGTAGGTAGATTGGGAATGAAACATCGAGATGTACTGGTGGATTGATGGCTTGTTTAATCATAAGGCTTTTAATTATTGTATAAGAGTAATCAGAGAAACAAAGATAAGCGAGTTGGTGCATCTCCGTCAGGTATTTACAGGTGAACGTCATGAGGCCCTTTTGGCTCTTCTTTCATGTATGCTCAATGACTTAACACTCTAAGTGCAACTGGCATTAACATTAATAAAGTAAAATGGAAATCTGCTTTTTCATTCACAGATTAATCGTTTTGTTATTATAGTATAGTCCGTGCATTTGTCATTTCTGTCATTATCTTCTCAGATATATGTGATCTTTTCAGTATGTAGATGAGGACAGTCATTCTGAATGGGCCGGTCTGGAAGAAGATGGAATAGAAAATGATGACAAAAAGAATATCAATAATGTCAAAAGTGATGAAATTGTCGTCGCTGAAAAGAAGGAAGGCACGGAGCTTTACATCAATCATGATTATTTAATTCGAGATGACTGCGACATAGATGGGACAAATGCGGATGTTTTGGATGATTCACATGAAGATATTGTGGATGATTCCCATGCAGATAATGTGGATAGTTCACATGCAGACATTGTGGACGGTTCACATGCAGATAATTTGGATAGTTCACATGCAGACATTGTGGACGGTTCACATGCAGATAATGTGGATAGTTCACATGCAGACATTGTGGACGGTTCACATGCAGATAATATGGATAGTTCACATGCAGACATTGTGGACGGTTCACATGCAGATAATGTGGATAGTTTACATGCAGACATTGTGGACGGTTCACATGCAGATAATGTGGATAGTTCACATGCAGACATTGAATCAATAAGTAATGAGACTTATGATAAACCTTTTAAAGAAAGTTGTGATGTAGGATCTGCTATTTCGGACGTGGCAGAGGAGGCAATTGTGAGCAATACTAACATTAAGAAGGAATTGAGTCCAGAATGCACAACATTGACATCTGTTAACACTTGTGAAGCAGTGTCAAGAGTCAAGGATAAGATTGTGCAGGATAAGGTACCATCCCCATCAGAAAGAATTTGCGAGACACGGTTATTTTTAGATAGAGAAAATATAGGAGAACCTGAGGAAAATAGCCAACAAGTTGTTGTTATTGAAGGTAATAGTAGTACGAAAGATACAGAGCAGTCATTTTCAGAAATCTTCAATGAAGTTACGACAGATTTGGTAAAATCGGAATGTGATGGTAATACAAGGGCATTGTTTTCTGCTTCAAATTGCACATTTTTTGATACATTGACAGATTCCGTAGAAAATACTAGCATCTCATCAATATCTGCAGCCTGCATGAAGGATCATTTAACATCTCCGAATGCGAATGGCAATGATTCTGTCGCGATGTCTGATATTCTGCTGGACATTCCATCAGGAGAGGCTGCTCCCAAATCACAGAACTATAGTAACGATGCATCCAAGTACGGCTGCAGTAGGAAAGAGTCGATTATTAGGTCTTCTAATGATTTATTTAATCCAAATGATGATACGAATATGTCAGTATCATCAACATTAGTGTCCGATAAACCACTTCTGTCATGGGGAGATAACACAAGTAATTATGACCTGTCTCTTGTAAATAGCACTGATCAGCAATTTGGACCAACTAACCACATTGAAAAATCAGAATCGTCTAGTTATCATGAGCAGTCTTGTATTTTTAACAATATTGGGCAGGTCGATCTTGTTAACAGTGAGATACATTCCACAAGTATTAGCGATACCAAGAATAACTGCAAGAATCATGATGATAGCTCTAAACTATATAAAATTAGCAAATGTGATGGGTTGGTAATATCTAGCAGTGATGAACAGTTGAAAAAACAAAGTGACTCAATTAACACATCTCAATATGGTATGTCAGACACCGAACAGGGATCAGACACTGAACAGAGATATGATAAAATGTTAGTAAGCAAAAGTGTTTCTGTATCGCCGAGGTTAACTCGAAGTAAGTCTCGCATGACCACATTCAGCGACACTGGAACTGCTGATAAAAGTATGTGTACCCGACCTAAACGAAAATGTACACAGAGGACACGGAGTGCGACAGAACTCACTCCAACCAAACAGTCGGCTTTGATGAGTGACTTTCACTTTGATGATGGAGAAATCAGCTTTAATGTTAGCGTGGAAATTGAAAGCAGAAATGGCAGCAATCATGAGGCAGACAATAAAGTCACGGTTGGTGATGAAACAAATGTTACAAGCAGTGAGACAGCACTGTGTGCTGATGACACTCTTGTTTCGGATGGTAAACTTGTCTTGGTTTGTAATTCAAAGGACAATGGTGTTGTTACAGTACCAGATACCAAGCCACCAGAAACGTCTTTACTCGCAGTATCAGATAAGAAGGCAGCATCATTAGCATCAGAAGATGACAAGGCAGTACAGACGCACCTATTGTTAGACTCAAAAACATTCGTCAATAATGTATCTTATCTTACAGATAATGTACCTGAAATTGCAAATAAGAAGTACGATACTGTAGACAGTAAATTACTTCAAACAGTGAATGACATGGTGCCGCATGATGAGATTATCAAGGCAGCAGATGAAAAAAATAATGATCATGCACATTCTGATATAGTAACGGAAAATAAAATGAAGGCGACCAATTGTGAGGTAATTATCCGCAGTCTTAAAGGTGATGCGAAAGTCGCACAAGTTGGTTCAATGATGAACAATATTACTGGCCATATGATGGATATCCAGTCTAATGTCAATGAATCTGCCCTCAATGATAAAACCTCTACTTCCACTCTCTGTGCAGTGGACCAGTCATTAGTAGCTAATTGTTCACCAAATAACGAGGCCCTGAATATAGTTGCTACTGAGTTGAGCAGTTCATCCGATATCTTGGTGGACCTCTCCGACTCCGATAAGGAAATTCGGGATTCCCCCCAAGCTGTGCTTGATGCAGTTTCCAACAATCTGTCTCAAATTCCACAAATATCAGGCACTAATCTGGAAGCTACAGCGATATCTGAGAACATAATTGCCAAAAATATACAAAAAGGTGTAATGCTGACTGCTGGTGATAATTTGAAACAGGAATTAAATTCTATTACAAATGAAATTCATCCTCTTTCAGGTAGGCATCATGAACTTCAGAATCAACAAATTATCAAAAATAGCGGAAGTTTATTGGATAATATTACACCGGTGGATTTGGATGAACCAGATGAAAATGATGCAGAGGTAGAATTAATCGCATCATGGAAATCTCGTAAGTTGGTGAATCGTATTAATGACACACCAGGCAGTGATCAATGTTTGACACCTCGCGTAACAACATGCCCTACATCATCAAGTGGTCAGTCCATGAGTCTCTGTTCTCCTATTGCTGTTTCACCATTTTTGATGCATTCTTCACCGCCTCTTTCACCATTGCCACCAACACCACCGTGCTACCCGAAATTTGCCATACAGGAAGGAAAGGAAACTGCTGACAATACTGCGGGTTATCAGGTATTAAATCCAAGTCCTCTTCACATGAAGAAGTTTTCTGCCATCTCAATGCTAACTGATTGCAATTTAATTAGACCAACTGCTACAAAATCAAAAGAATACACGATTGAGGAAAAGCTGATTTATCCTAAATGTGAAATGCCATTTCGTTCAAGTGAACAAATTGTTGATCCTGATGTAGTTTCTGTCACCAAGCGTACAAAAAAAGCAGACCAACAATTTACAAGACAGAAAGGATCTGGACCATTGGAAAACTTGGCATATGATCAATATGCTTCACTAAATAATTCGAACATGCTTTCAAGGAAATCGACACTAACCAACTCAGAATCAATCGCTGTTCTATCGGGTTCGGAAATTGATGACAAATTGAAATCTGAATTTTCTCTCGATTCACGTGATCAAACAGTGATTGAATCAGAAGTTAAAATGAATATATACAAAAAGCCTACCAGGCAACATGAGCGTGAGGCAAAGAAATTGTCCAGAGACTCTGGAGAGTTGTCAACTTCAAAAGGGGCACTAATGAAAAGAAAGAGTGTTGTTGATGAATCTGCACGGACGCCATCCCCAATCTCGGTAACTATAGTCTCTATCGCAATTTGTGATATCAAGTCAGTCAGCAACAAACCAAATGAGTTTTTATGGCTTTGTCTCCCAAGTAATTTTATAAATAACATTTGGAATGTGCATTTCTCTGCAGGTCTTTATCATGTTATTGGGGAGAAAAATGAGGTAATGCTTCACAAGACTAATACGGCGACTTATATTATACAATCATGCTATTGGTTACCATATCATGCTTTTATTAAATGTGTTCACTAGGCATATTGAGACTACCGGTATTCTTTAGTATTGTGGGAGACATTGCAAACATTTTCTAACCTAAACTAATTTTGAGTTGTGGTTTCACGATTAACACAAGTGAATTCACTCAAAATCTAGCGATCCTTT
Organism: Epimenia babai; assembly: GCA_011762755.2. NCBI lineage: Eukaryota > Metazoa > Mollusca > Solenogastres > Cavibelonia > Epimeniidae > Epimenia > Epimenia babai. Next base: position 5,832 of record WURV02202173.1, read on the forward strand.
GCAATATTTGAGAGGGATTAGGTCACAAGTGATACAGTCAGCAATAATTCTGCCTTTTAATTTTTCATATTTATATTTTCATGTGAATATTTTCAGGCAAAGAGGGCTAAGGGAGAAAACGTTACAGTAAACAGTGATCCTGTTAACCAACGTTAGTTATTTATCTTAGATAATACATGTGTGATCTATATAGACTGTATGTATGAAATAGCTGGTATAGTTGTTATAGTGTGATAGGTAGATAAAAGCGGGTCCTACTGGACATGAATAGAATGATGATTGGTTCTAGTTAATAAGTGAGTAGTAAACTGGGCGGATTGTGTAAGGAACACATGAGTGACTATGGATGAATGAAGGGGTGAAAAGTATACAGCTATGTGGAAAATAATAGGGACTGTATGGGTATGTATATACAACCAGCCAACAGAGATAATGATGACAGGTGACAATACAAATAGTGAAATACACTACGTGTAAATATAGTATCCAGTTTTAGGTGAAAATAGTGTTAATGTGGTGCGATATACTAGAGGAGATGAGTGGGTGAGATAACAAGATAAAATGATTAGAGATGGTAATGTGCCATGAAACCTTAATCACACTTGAGTCCTTTGTTAATACAGTCAAAATAGGCGAGGATTTTCTGCCCATGTCTGTTGAGTCTTTTCTTGTCTGTTGTTTGTTTAAGCACTGCTACGCAGAGGTTTGTAGTGAGTGTTGAGGAAGGTTGAAGTGCTTGCCAACAGCTTTCTGTTCTTGGTTGTTCCTTATATCTGACTAGTGGCCATTTATGCGTTTGCTAAAGGTCTGACCGGTTTCACCGATATATAGAGTCTGGGGGCATTTTTGCATGTTATGGTGTAATTGATGGATGATGTGCATGAATATGGGCCTTTGATTTAAAAAGTGGTGTAGTTTGGTCCAGAAATGGTTTGGTGAGATTCTATGTGGCTGCAGAGTTGACATCTAGGTTTGTTGCAGGGAAGGGTCCTGTGAGTGGAGCTTGTGTAGGGTAGCTTGTGTCCGAGTAGCTGTTTCAGGTTTGGGGGCTGTCAGTACAGTATTATGGGCTTTTCTTGAAAGATGTGTTTCAGAGTGGTGTCATAGCTTTTGGCAGATATTGTTCTTCGATTATTTTAATCTTTCAGATTTGTTCAGCATCTCGTCATGGTAGCAAAGGGGGGGGGGGGTGGTAATTTCTATTGACTTTATTTGAAGATTTTTATCTCCATGTCTGTTGGGTCTCTTTGGCCTCTTGTCTTGTTTCAGTATCATAATGTGTACTGTCGGTCTCTTTGTTGGCCTCTTGTCTTGTTTCAGTATCGTAAAGGGTATTTCGAGGTCTCTTTCGATGTCAAGCCGTCTCCTTGTTATCTTTTCACTGTAACATCAAGATGACGTCCTTGGCCTCTTGTTCTGTCTTTTCCATACTTTTTTCTCAACAGACTAATCACCTGGTCTACTCCACTGTATCTCCAAATACGCCTGATACTATTTACTATAGTCTTTAATTAGTTATGATGATAAGATGGCATTAAAGCTAGGGTTTTTTAGTGGAGTCTCAGCCCGTTGAGGCCGCACAATGCCTGGGCTTTCCCCATGACTTCTGGTAATAAGAAAATATGTCGTGACATGGTGTGTGTATAATTATGAGAGTATCGTGATTCAGTCATAAATTGTTCAAATTGCTCCATTATTCTTGCTAATAATTCAGTCACCATTTTGAAATACTTTTAGTGTGCCAGTATATTCCAAGCTCATGAGGGATCTTTTCAGAAGTGACAAACTTCTTGAATGAGTTGATGAAATCGTCGCACGAAGTAACATACCAGCAGCTAGATCGGTTGCTGTCAGGCAGAGAACACTCAGCCATCATTGCTTGTCTAGTACAGCAAATCGTTACGGTCTGTAATCATGCATCGTTATATTTGTGCGAGTTTCTACTAATTCAGTTATTGCTATTTATGCAACTTCACAAAATATGTTTAATCATTAAAAATTATTATTGGCAAAAAACATATTGTTGTCATAGTTAATGAAAACATGGTGTAGTGTCAATGTCAAATCTCTGTACCGTGAAAATTTGGTCTCATTCAGTAAGACTAAGTTATAGATTCTCGAGAAGTATCATAATCATAGCCACTTTTTAGATTAGACTGTTGCGGAATTAATCGTATTCGGAAGGGGGAGGTAACTATAGGTGAGATGTCACCCCTACACACCAACCATCTCTATCTAGAGTATGGAGGTGTCCAGTATGTAGATAGCGATCAATGTCTTTCAAAGTTGCTTCGCAAGAAGTACGGAAGAAGGTACTTTATAATGATGCTCATATTCCAGGCTCACCCAAATAAACGTCCAATCACCATATTCTATATTGTCTATTTTTTATTTTTATTTTATAATAAAATAATCATCTGGTTTTTAGTCTTGGTTTACTTTCAGATTTTACAATGCAGTATCATCTCATCATCTAATGTATGGATAGCTGTTTAATGTCTTATCAATACCTTAGATGCTATTGAACAAGCATGAGATGTTGTGGGAAACGCTCGTCCAAAAGTCACCTGGCCAGACTAATCCCGTAGTAGTAACCCAAGAAGAGGAGTGTTTTATCAAACTCACCGCTGCTCTAAGTGCTTCCCACTCACACTTGGTATGTTGGTACATGACTTACTTTTGGTGTAAGGTTCCTAACCTTAGCAAAATTATTCATAATTTCCATCATATATACTAGAAGAGAACTTATCGTGATTGCTCTTGTTACTGTGTCGAAAATGCTAGTGAAAGTATGTAAACATTTGAAACTTTGACCTTCCGCCACCCCGCTTACCGCAATGAATTTGACAGCCCCAAAGATGGCGGGAGAAGGAGGTCTATTGTATAACCATTCGATGCAATGTGATTGAAAAAGGACTGTTGTAACAAATTTGCAGTAGAGCTTTTTGATATGATGAATGTGATATTTCTCCACTATGGTCTACTTATAACATTTTATGATAATTTGCTTTATGAATAAAAATGTGTGTTTTGAATGATATTTTCGTGTTTTTGTATCATCACATTCGATTAAAATTCACCGGAATTAAATTGTCTCTGTCACTAAATTACTTCTCTGATTTCCTTAGTCTTTGAGCAGTTAAATAAATTATTTTTTTAACTAAATGAATTGTAATGATGCAATTGTTTCATAACATTTTTGAACTCATAATATGACCACTGCACCAACAGGGCATGTCTCAGAAACTCTGCGAGGCAGTGTGGACTAGTGTGATGACCATAACTGACCACTCCGTTCCACACTCCAGCCTTGTGTGAGCTTACATTACACACAACGTAATATTAGTCCCTCAAATATACATTATCTAATACTGCCATCTTCTTTCCTATGTTGATTTATATGTATTTCACTGTTAATCAACAATTTTGGATTAAGATATAATTCTGTACTTTTTTCTACATAAAACTTTTACTCTAACATAGAATGCTGTTCCTGATGCTGTGGTTAACTCTCCATGTATATCATACATATGGTCTATATCATACTACTTGTAAGCTTGAACATGACCTTTGGACACTTGGAGATGGTCCGCTATGAGTAGCAATTACTAAACTGAAGTCCCACAGATTTATTAACTGACCGGAGATTATGTTCGGCAAGTTTTTCTGATCAGGCTTCGTCCAATGTCCGTCCGTCCAATGTTAACATTTTCTTTAAATAAAAATCCATAAAGAACCATTTATCGTAGCCATTAGGCAGATATTCTTTTGGGTTTAGTCTCTTTTAGATTTGTTGAGCATATCATCAGACCAAGGGGAAATAATTTCTGTTGATGTTTGCCTTTTTGCTTAAAAAATTTTCTCAAAAAGTGCTTGTCATGGAGCTATGCAATTTGGCAAATATAATCACTACGTTGGTTTCTTCTAGGTTGGTTAAGCATATCATCACCGGACCAAGGGGAAGTAATGTCTGGCGATGTTTGTATTTTTACTTATGAAATCTTCTCAAGAATCACTTGTTGTAGACCTTTGCCATTTGGCAGATTCTCCTAGGGTTGATCTCTTTTAGATTTGCTGAGCTGATCTAAGTGATGTTTGTATTTTTACTTGAAAAATATTCTCAACAAACCTAAATTTTCTGAATGCTTTTTCTGTTCCAGAAGAGTGTTTTTAGGCCTCTTTGGTCTTTTGTTTTAATATCTGAATGAGCGTTTTGAGGCCTCTTTGACCTGTCGTTTTAACATACAAATAAGTGTTTTGAGGCCTGTTTGGCCCTTTGTTTTAAGTGTTTTGAGGCCTGTTTGGCCCTTTGTTTTAATATCCAAGCATTTGTAGGCCTCTTTTGCCATTTTTAGATCACCTGAGCTTATGCTCGGTGAGCTTTTCTGATTGAAGCCTGTCCATCGTCCATGCATCCGTCCATCCGATGTTAACATTTTGTCAAAAAAATCTTCTCAAGAACCGCTTGCCACAGACGTTTGTTATTTGGCAGATATTGTCGTTGGGTTGGTCTCTTCTAGATTTGTTCATGGTATCGACATCGCAGCTAGAGGGGCTAACTTCTGCCGATGTTCGTATTTTTTCTTGAAAAATTTTCTCAAGAACCACTTATCGCAGATAAGTCTATATCTGCTACATATCAACTAAAACAGTGCATAAGAATATCCACAACTGTAGCCAGTTTGATGGATGGCCACCTAACAATCAAATACAGCACAGGTAATCTATAAATAGCTGGATAAGAATGACTACGGTGTAAACTTTTGTTTTTCAGCCGGCTCTTGACAGGTGTCTGTAGACTAACAGGTAATTTTTAATCTCAGAAAATACTTCTCTATATTCATGTATACCTTTAATGTTATCAAATTCACACAGCAAATAATAATAATAATAATATGTTTATTTATAGTGCTACAATATGAGACATACCATGTCGAAATCAGTCTGTAGTCTCAATTTGTCAATTAAGTGATTTATACATGTCTGGGAAGAAAATGAGACCACGTTTCCAATGCTACTAAAATCATAATAATCCAGATAGAGGTAACAATAATATCGGCAAATATATACATCATAGTGGAGAAACTTAATGTTGAGAAAACAGCGACCAAACATTGTCACACAGTTTAAACTGGTAATAATACAATATTTTAAGAATATTTCACACAGAAAAATATATTTTTATAGATGTTTAACCCTCAGCATACTGTTGTCACAGAAATTTATTGCTATAGTAATGTGGTGTACAGATGTCAGCGTGGTAAGGGTTAATGACTGGAGTACCCTAAAATGGGAAAAACCTAAATTCTATATTTTTCATGTTGTAATGTTTTATTAGCATTTTACTGTTTGGAGATTTCCCGACTTCCGACTGATTTTGACATGGTGGGTATCATATAGTTATATAACTTTCACCAACACCACATTTTTATACTATGCTCACAAATATACAACACCAATAAATAGACACGAATGATGCTTAATAGGCAAAATATGTAAAACGTGATGCACAGAAAACCTATCCCTCTGATGGGACCCATTTACACACATATATGTACGAATGACCTCAGATTAGCCCAGTGTATTTATTATTAGCCTATTCCTAGACTAGCCTAAACTTTTTATGTCAAGGTAACTAAATATGAATATTGCAGAAATTGTAGTGAAATCTGAAAACTACATTGTGGATGATATTGATAGTCCATAATGGCTATGACTTGTCTCCCTCGACAATCTTTTCCATGT
>WURV02202184.1:0-11576 GCA_011762755.2 Epimenia babai
TGGAACGCTTTGCCCCTCGAAATAAGAAGCACAGTCTCCATCAACATTTTTAAAACCATGCTGAAGTCATATCTTTTTACACAATATAAATTTTAACTGTAACTTCATTTTTTTTTCTACCGTGGACCACCCTGTGAGCATGCGTGCATGGAGTGGGGGGTATATAAATGCCTATAGTATTTATTTATTTATTTAATGTATCATTTATTTGCCACATTTGCCAATGTTAAACTCGTGAATATTCTCGAGGACGTCTATGTATTTTTATTTCAGAGTGTGAATCTCCCGTCCTTGGATACTCAAGCATGCTCAGTTCCGTCATTGTTTCCGAGGCAATGAACGATGCCATTTTATCGATACGCGCTGCACGAAATCCCGTCGTTCACAAACGCGTCCCCGCTAGCCATATTACGTCATGTACCGACGATTCGGGAGATAATTCGTTGTCCTTCGATAATAATTTGACAGAAGACGGCGCTTTGCGTCTGATGCCAGATACGACTGGTATTCCAGTTTCTTTAATAAACGATCTCGTTGAATACACGGATGGAAATGTAAATGACCATCTGTATACAGCAGTATTAAACAAACCGCCGACGGATGTGTTTCCCGAAGATGAAACTTCATATTTGTTGAACGGGTTTGCGACCAATTTAGCCGATAACGTCCTTGACCAAGTCGTTAGTGTTGTGATAAAGAAAGAATCTGATGTGACGAACATGGCGTTCAGTGATACAGCATGTCCTAATTCGACAGTTTGTGCTAAATGCCGGTTGAAACGTCCACGGTCGACCTATTCTGAGTCCGATGGTAGCGACCTACAGGAAGCGTTATCGGCCATGTTGGAAACCATTCCAGATTTTCCGGATTATGATTTTGACAAACAAATTAGCGGACATTTTTTTTGTAAATGTCCTTTAAATTCACCCCCGAGACACGCTACGTTTGATACATTCGTGGAAAATATGTCGCAACTAATTATAATAAACGCGTTCGATAGAATCACCGAAATAGAAGCACGTAATAATATGCAAGTTGTTGCCAGTGAATTTGTTGATACGTTAATATGTGGTGTAGCGCAAGATGTGATCAATGATAACTTTGAAAAAGAGAATTACGAAAGATTTTGTACAGAAATTTATTCATCCGCAGCATCAGAAAGTAGCGAGAGCAGTAGAAGCCAGCCTACGTCACGTCGATTAGAACGATCACCCAATTTGGATTGTAACTGTACCATCAGCGTCTGCGATGAGTCAGTATGCGAGACGTGCGACAGCAATTTGGATGTCGGGTCCGCGGTGAACGAACGAATGTATCGTCGTCTGCTCGGGCAGTGCGTCACACGAGGCAGCAAAGGAAGCACCACTGAGGCAGAATCGCTGGATTGTCAAGGCAGTTTGGATTGGATACATGAATCAATACCCGAAGAAAGCGAAGTGCCAGGGTTGGTCAGCGATGCGAAGCAGACGACAGTTCCGCACACTTTGGCGAAAAGGTTGTTCGGCGCTGCCGGTCACGCCGCGCAAGAGCGCCATAAAAGTCGCGTGCTGCAAGCTGGTTGGAGGCGGTCTAGTGAACCGATCTACAACCTGACTAATATTAAACCGCTGTCGGCAATGAATTCAAATCGTAGGCAGACGTTACCCGTTAGTCAAAACATCAAGAAAGATGAGGATAACTTGGCAAGTTTCGCGCAGGAGTTGCTTGCATGGATGGATCGACACGAGAGGAAGCTCATGAGGTTAAACGGATCGTACACGTATCGCGAAGAAATCCTATTTTCTTTCGACGAGCAGTTGATGAAGAGTTCGGAATCCATCCCGTTGTTAGAAATCTTAGAGATGAGCGATCGTGGTAGCTCCAGACGAAGCAGTGGTTCAGGATTTCGAGATTTCACGTTGGCAAGTTTCGAAGAGGAACTGATGAATACATCGTTTGATATGGACGCAGCGAGTAAAACCAAAGCTAGCTCATTTAGCCCTAATAATTGCAACACATTGGCATCTAATGGTCGCACTATTACTCGAACTGTTGGTCAAACTGAACTTTCTGAACGAGATTTCGCCGCATGTTGCCATAATTTCCCTATCGACAGTATTTCATCTACCCCGAGAACATCGGTCGACGTTGCCGATCTTCCCGTCACGTGTCATTCGCCGACATTGGACAGTTCGTCTGTTTGTTCATACGAAGACGCCTGTGATATTTTCTACAGAGAACTTGAATGTTTTGCGTCTACTTTAGCCCAACAAATTTTGCCTGTCTCTCTGGTTGACGCTGCAGCAGTGCTCAAGGCCCGTTCCGACATGGTAAATTCTGTAGTAATAATTCCTCACTGTTAAAAGCTAAAGAAGGTCAAGCACAACATTAACAGACTGCAAGTAGCAGTCAAGGTTCTCAGATGCCATTCACAATGAAGGTTTATGGCAGCTATGTTCAGCACAGAAACAATACATTTGAACATAGATGATATCGAGTGTCTACTCATTTTGGCTACTCATTTTGGTGACGGGTTTACTCCAGCAATCAGGGAGAAATGACTTGCTGAGGATCATCGCAGAAAGGTTTTCGAACCCACAAATTGTCGGTTACGAGTCCAGTGCTCCTACCATTCAACTGTTTCCCCACTATTAATATATTAACCCTTCGCACTCTGTTGTCACCAAATTGTATTGCTATAGTAATGTGAATTACAGTTGTCAGTGTGGTAGGGGTTAATGTATCATTGCTTGTTTACAGTCTGTATGACTAAAATTTATGTGAAATTCTGATTAAGAGATCATCAGAGGTAGCGATATTGATCCATGAAGAATTCCACCCAAAGAATTGTTTCCTTCAATGTTCCTAATACAACTTAAAATGACCAGTCTGCTTCTCTGCCATCTGAGCTAAAAAGTCCCAACTTTCTCGTTAACTGATATTGAGCAGCAATATCATTAGTAGTTTTAGTTCGATAGACTGATCGACGTTACATCCATCATGATTTCGCGCGGTAATTAATGTCCAGATCTTATTGTTCCAACCAAACATCGCAGAATATCAATATACGTGTTGGTTTATTCTTCCACAATGAGTATACGTCAATAATGGTTTTCTCAACGTTCAGCTGCAACGGTCACAATAGACGGTCAAGATTGTTAACATTACAATGTCTTATTAATACCAACCAATCAATAAGTGCGACACGGTACTTATATCCCGTTGACAATTCTAGTCAAACATATATATGTTTACAAATCTGTCGCTGTGTGTAAAAGTCCCAAAATATACATCCTCATATAAATTAATTGGAAGAGGCTATGAAAGTATGTTTACCAATGATCTTTCTTTATTTAATCATGTAGATTATTATAAAACATCACAAACAGGCACATCAGTCACTGATATGACCTCTATTTCTTAGCAGCATTTGAATGCGGTTTGCTGTTATGAAGTCACTGATTTTCGGATCCCTGTACCATACTTGAATGAGCTTTTCCTTAGTTGTACAGTCCATAATACGAAGTCGACTTTTCCATATTGCCCTCATACAGTATTTTCAATGGGATTTACTTCCGGAGAGTTCCCCGGGCCAATCAAGTACTTGTAGATGCTACTCTGTCATGAAATTCTTCACCATTTTTGATGTATGATGGTATGATGGGGGGGGGGCAAGGTCCTGCTGAAAAATTCCAGAATCGTCAGGATACCCCTTTTCCAGCTCTGGAATAACTCTTCTATGAAGAACATCTATATATTTTGGCGAACGCATCATTCCTTCGATTAGGTGCAGGCTTCCGACAGCATAATAACTAAAGCATCAGCCAACTCTAATCTTATGCAATAGCGAATAGTTGCATTAGCCAACGTTTATTTCAATTAATTTGCACGAGGGTATATTAAGTATATTAAGTATTACAACAAAATATACTCGATCTATTTTTGTAAAGGTATGTCTGAAGGATCATTGGCTGTAGATGTGTAACGTAACGTTTATAGAAGTAGTCATAGGTTCTGTATGTAGGAGAGAATGCACAAACTAAACAAGTAAACAAGATAGTGTGCCTCTAGCTGAATTGGTAGAGGACGGACCGGTTATCGAGAAGTCTGTGTGAGTCCCACCAGAGGTAAAGGTTTTTTCTGTGCGTTTCTCTCAAATGTGTTATATGTCACTATACTGTCGAAACTTTGAAGTATCTATCCTATTCTCAGTTAAACAAAGTCTTTTTCCATCTTTCACGTTATTTGGATGTAGTCACAAAAAGTCAAAAAGTTCGTGAAAGGAGTTGGTGAATCTCGTATTAATATCAACGTATAATGTGACCAGAAGTCTGCTGCATTTCCTATAAAAGGCATTCGGATCGAACTCGCGCAATAATTCAGTCTATGTCTCTTCGACGCCATTTTTATCTCACCACTCTCTGTTTCGAGATGTCTTATCTTTTTTATCTCGTCATTTCATGATGCAAAATTATAAAACCTCTGAGATGTTGCAAAGATAAGCTGTAATTTGCCCATTGGTATCGGGAACCGGAAAGTCTACCTTCATCGGTAATTTGCCCGTTGGTATCGGGAACCGGAAGTTCAATCTTTGTAGATAGTTTGCCCGTTGGTATCGGGAACCGGAGGCATGAATGGGCAAAGTTCAACCATCTTCCCAGGCCACTGTTATGGAAATTACCCCAGCCACATTGAATGAGTCTAATTATATGAAGTTACGTAAGAACCTAATGTATTGCATGGGAAGCCGTATTAACCTCAGCAAGTATGAAGAAATGTAAGGGTAACGCCTTTTGAGACTAATGAATTTTATTCATAAATGAGCTTCCTTATATATGTAATATGTTCGTCAGGCTGATGGAATGAAATTGATCAACATGTGAAATACGGGAAATTAATACTAAATCAGACATAAAATTCATTTGTCTCAATAGATGTCAACCCTAAATTTTTCACATGAGAACCGCAGTCATAAAGTCTGGCTTTGTACGGCCTGATTATTGTATGAGAAATTATATAACCCACATGCTAGCATACACAAATACATGCGTATATATAACTCACCTTTCACAGAATTATCATTACCTAGTTGAGCGCGAGTTTACAGAGTGATAGCAATAATCGATCCGTCAAATTACCTGTAATCACACTTTGATGAAATTAATGAGACGGGTGAGGTCAGGTTAGGGATAAAGAGGAACTATCGCACTAAATTAGTGCTGTAAGAATTGAGGTATCGTTAGGGTAAAGGATAAGAGAATATTACGCTAAAACTTCACTGAATCTACGGATGTAACTTGATTAATTCAATAGTGTTTCTCGTTTCCACCATTAGCGCTGTTTGCTGTCATTTTGAGATCCATTTACTAACCAATTTGCAGTCCACTAAGCCACCTAATTCAGATCCACTTAGTCACCAATTTTCTGAACTACTTCATGTCAAGCATCAAGCAGAGAACAAGCATGAAATCGATGATCTTTTGATGTATATATGACTTTTATGGCAGACGTGTCGCTGTGATTATATAGTGATACATTTTATGCATGGATTTAGGCTTTAGTGGTTTTTAGATACATTATTTATGAATGTGACCCTTTTAACCCTTAGCACACTGTTGTCGCAGAAGTGTATTGCAATAGTAAAGTGATATACAGATGTCAGTGTGGTAAGGGTTAATACAATCATTGTGTTTTATTATAAATCTTTTAGGTGTATTTCTTACTTATCCATGCTGAGCAGTTGCTGTTATTGTAATATTCCTGTTTACGCTAGCTGCCAGTGAAGGCAGTCCGACTGTATCACTGATTTCCATGGTGCAGGGGGTAAAGAGCCACAAGCGACCCATATGCTGCGTCTGCCACGAGAATCAGTCTTACCCACAACTCCACGCCCTGCTTCAGTGGGTCGTTGCCTCTTACCTCGGTGCTCCTTCCCTCATCTATTTCACCTCCGCCCACCCATCATTACGCAAGGTCAGTGGTGTGTAAAGTCACTGGTATGGTATTGTATGGTCCGGAGTGTGCAAAGTCAGTGGTACGTAAGTTCAGTGGTGAGATAAGATCAGTGGCATGTAAAGTCAGTGATGTGTAAGATCAGTGGTAGTTAAAGGTAATGGCATGACAAGTCAGTTGTTGTGTAAGGTCGGCATGTAAGGTCAGTGGTATGTATGATCAGTCTTGTGTTAGGTCAATAGTAAATAAGGTCAGTGCCATGCAAGGTCAACGATGTGTTCGATCAGTAGAAGATAAGGTCATTGCCATGCAAGGTCATTTTGGTGTGTAAGGTCAGTAGTAGATAAGGTCTGTGCCATGCAAGATCAACGATGTGTAAGGTCAGTAGTAGATAATGTCAGTGGCATGCAAGGTCATTGGTGTGTAAGATCATTAGAAGATAAGGTCAGTGGCATGCAAGGTCATTGGTGTGTAAGGTCAGTAGTAGATAAGGTCTGTGCCATGCAAGATCACTGGTGTGTAAGGTCAGTAGTAGATAATGTCAGTGGCATGCAAGGTCATTGTTGTGTAAGATCATCAGAAGATAAGGTCAGTGGCATGCAAGGTCATTGGTGTGTAAGGTCAGTAGTAGTTAAGTTCAGTGGCATGCAAGGCTGGTGGTGTGTGAGTTCAGTAGTAGATCAGGTCAGTGGCATGCAAAGTCCTTGGTGAATTCGAATCCTGGGGAATATTTGTTGCGTTTCTCACATTACGTGAACCATCTTACAGTAAGCTCCACTAATGACCATGAAGTACCATATACCAACGTCACTCCTCACTATTACATTACTTCACTCCGTGATGATCCGATTTATCTCACCAGCAATATCTTCATCTCCCATTCGGTGTCATTCGCTCGTTAATAAGAAATCCATAAAAATCACCGTGATCCGGAATTCGCCGGGTTACTTAAGACCCCCAATTGAGTCGAGCGGTCGTAGGTTGATTGGGTGGGATAAGTCGCGTGCGTATGCCTCGCGAGTCACGCAATATTTTCAACGTCGTTTAACAGCGGATCGAAACAGACTTCGCGGAGAGTACACAGCTGATTGGTTCCCATGCATCGCAAATACCGCTTTCACTTCGTGGTTGTGTTACAAAAATTCGCTACCAGAAATGCTCATTCAGTTCTCATGTCAAAGAAACGCGCTTTTTGTGTCGCGAAAACCTAACCTACATGCCCCATCCACTGATATCTTCTCACCCCTTAGTTCTGTCAATTATGGACAATGTCCATACGGCATTACCCAATTATCGTATAAACTATTATTTATAGCACTGTATAATACAATGCTGACTCGAACGCGACATATAAAATGAAAGACTTTTAAAACGTTTGTTTCAGTTGATAAAAGTTTTAATCACGAAAACCATACAATTGTCCAGTAAACGGAAAACAAATTGATACTGACAGTTTATCCAACAGCATCCAGAGCTCTGTAATGTCTTTTTCCCTTATAAATGTGATTGGTTTCGTTGTCGACTTCGTTCTTAATTTAAGTTTGAATAGATATTAACAATTATACGACTGTACATGTATGCCGTCGTATATAATTTATTAATTTGTTATATATATTACTCCGATTCTTATGAATCGCCCCATGCTCCCAGTTACATAAGTAAGGTTTTCTATCAATAATATATATATATATATATATTTATAAATGAATGTCTATTTTGTATGCTTAGTTTGTCTTCAGGAGTTGACGTCATTAAATAAAAAGTCATTACATTCGTAAGCAATATTTCGATCATTTAATCACGTTAATGCGTTCATATTTTGTGGCATTTCGTTTAAAAAAAATATCTGTAGCGGTCGATCAATTTATCGTTATTCCATCGGTCATTCTCCGCGACGAGGACCGGTGTATTTTTTTGCATCTCGTATTTCAACCTCGGTTTCCACACGGACGGTCGCCACCGCGCGACGGGCGCGTTCTGCTCATCAAGCACGAACAACCGTTACGGCAACTCGCAAATATTGACTAAAGATCTATTGTCGAGCGTTTGTATGCGGACATTGCCTTATCCATTTATCATTCGCGTTATTGCATCGATGACGTATACGTCCTTTCATGCCCGGGACACCTCAATCAAACTCTATCAGCGGCGAGGACGGCATTCGAAGGCATTTCGGGAGAACGTACCTTTCGCGTGACGAGAATCATGATTTACCCGAATTGGTATAATGTTGTTAGGTGACAGATTGATGTTTGATGAAATATTTCCAGTATGGCATCTCTACATCCATAAAATATATAATATATATATATATGTATGTATATATCTCAAAATCACATGTAATCTTTCGCATAATGGACCTCGGAGTTTTATACTGTACTGAACTATACATCATACAGACTTATACACTGTACTGAACTACACATCATACAGACTTATACACTGTACTGAACTACACATCATACAGACTTATACACTGTACTGAACTATACATCACACAGACTTATACACCGTGCTGACTTATATATCATGTAACAGTTCACAAGTCAAACTCATTATATAGTGTATAGAGAATATCTCGTACCTACAGATACTTAAACCATACCGACATACACACCATGTGATACCGTAAATAGTAGGAACAAATGGTAGAGAGTATTGGTGACAATTCGCCTTAACTCATGTACCTATTTCTGTATTCCAGTCACACTTTCGCATCGTGGTGCGATTTCTTATGACTCACCTTAGACGTAAAAAGTTGAAAATTCACGCGGCAAATATCGCATCTCGAAGCTTCAGGACTAGCTACGTAATGGTGCGCGTTATCAGCCTGTTATCGTCCTCATCGTTGTCCGTAATTGAGGCCAACTGACCCCGGCGTCTTCCGTTTACAGCCGATTGCCCGATGGACACGCATTAACGGTGATGGGAAAACTGCCTAATACAAGCCCGTAAGCAGTGACCAAGAGGAAGTAGGTTGATTGAGGGCCACGCATGTATTAGTCTTCTAATATCAATCTAACATTCAGAAATGGACCAATGACAAACCTGCTTCAGTGTGATGCTTTATTCATGAAATACACCTTTTGATAGCAGGTTCATTATGTTTTTAGATCTCAGTCCCTATCCCAACTCTCTCACGTTTCCTAGTCTTTATATCCCTCTTATATCCCATCTCTATTTCTCCGTTCTCCGTGCTTTCTCTGTTCTTTCCCTCCCTCTCTTCCTCTCTTTTGCGTTTCTCTCCCTCTCTGCCCACTCTTCCCCTCTCCCCCTCACCTGTGTATAAAAATATACCATAATGCTATGTTTGATTCATTCATTAATATACTTAATATACATACCAACAGCTACCCGCACTTCCCACAAGATTTTGGATGTATGCAGAGCGGCATTTTACAGAGAGGTCACTATACTCGTGGATTTTATCAACTTCACGGTGCATAGTAATTCCCCGGTCACTCTGCCTTCCACCATACATCGAGCTATTGTGGGAAGCTTACCTATATGAGTGCATTACTTTTCACAACCGACGTGAAAAACGGGCATAAATACTAATCTACATTCTGAGATTATTCCACAGTCACGTTTTACGAAATATGTCGCGCTAAAAAATTTTTGGTTTCGCAAGAAAAATTACCGACTTTCCCACGGCTTTTGATTAACTTCATTTCTATACAACGTACATTATCATAGCTACTCAACTCAATTCCAGACAAATAATTACATCTCTGATCTTATGATTTTTTCTCGTATCTCCTAAAGCAGTATTTTTAACCCCAATAAAGCATCTACTTAAGTTTCTGGTGATACGTCAAGAAAAATTGTTTCGCGGAATATCGTGGCCTTGACGAATGATGAGATCTAATAAATTGGTCTTCCTCCCGCTTTCATTACTCCATTAGCTGCCACGGTCTAATAACGGTAATTTTATCCAGAATCCAGAGGTGAAATGCGTCGTATGATCGAAACTCGATTTGAAATTAGGGTACGAGCGATGTCTACGATACACGGAAGCAATACTCTCGAGCTTACACTACAATATTCTGCGACTAAAAAAATCAAATAATTTTAATAGAAAAAACGTTCTTTGAGTAGCTAGCTAAGGCACTACACTCATATCGTTGCAGTTTAAAAGATTTTATCATCAGCATTGATTGCTGGAAAACATTCTCTCCTAACATCAAATGGTTTAATTCATAAAATATACTGGTGATACTCAGATTCAGAAGCTAACCTACTAATTTTCAACAAATAGATAACGAAAAATGTTTAACTAATATATGTTCAAATCATTTACTGATTATTAACCACATTATTAGAGAGCAGAGCTCTCAAATGCCACCTATGAATTTGATTTTTACTGATAGTATACGTCGCTTACCTTTTGTCAATGATATCTATTAGCTCTTATACCGATACATCCCATAAAATAGGGGTAATGCCGCATTCCTTTTGCACCATACTAGGATTTGAAACCCCGCCACTATAGTATGCGAACAGTTGATGATCATGTGATCGCATTATCATGTGACCATCGTAGCTAGAGAACATTTCATCAATAGTGACATTGGCTCTGGAATCCTTTGCGGCCAAGAAAGTAACGCTTGAGTAATTATTGGTGAAAGGGTGAAGCACGGAAAATTGGATCAAAATATTACTACGGCCGATGATTAAATATTGTCTTGATCCATGTATGTCTTCATCTATTCACCGTGAGTCTTTTAACGCGATGTGATCAATCATCGCCTGTCGCCCGGATTCATCCCCTCGTGTCCTTGCCCACGCTCTCGACGCTTTATATTTCCTCCCGACCTCGGATTCCGCGGCTGCATCGCAGTCGCAACTTTACTTAATGCGACGAGAAACGACGAGACTCGCGCGCGGCGTATGCGTGATCGCTCGATATCTCCCGGTGGGAATTTGCGAGTGTTCATTAATACGATGATTGAGATTACTTCATAATGGGACTTAGACCTCTCGCTTCGTACGTGTTGCACACAGCACATCGTGGCCATTGAATTTACACAGTCGATCATTGCCCGTTGCATGGACTCATAAGGCGTGGTCAAGGCAGTCATTCTCAGACTGAAAAGGTGGAAACTCAACAAAACACATCTATACACACAGACACACCATACACATGCACACACATAAGTTGATAAAAGGCTGGTAGGGGTTAATATAAGTTATTTTTTATTTATTTATTTATGGGCTGATCAGAGATTGTTGTGTAGGCCTTATACGACCCTTTGCAAGGCTAGCCCATATTCGATGGTAGACACCTTGTGTTACATGTTAACTAACTGACATGTTCAATTCAGCTAAGCAACCTGTCTTGCACAAAAAGAGCGCAAGGCTTTTGACAGGGATGTCACCCATATCTCTCTCAGTAAAAACTGGTCTGTTGAAGGTGGACCATATTATTCTGCTATATGCAGGACATTCCCAAATGTGATGAAGAGCAGTTTCTTTATCAAGTAAGCACTTGGGACATAATATACCGTATATACTCACTTATAAGGCGACTTCACTTATAAGACGACCCCTTGACTTTAGAAAAACAAGAGTCAATTTTAGCGTTGACCCCTTTATAAGACGAGGCGAACTTTTATTCATAATACAGTACTGGAAATGTAAATAAA